>JAGKQA010000413.1:0-11201 GCA_022609195.1 Plenodomus libanotidis
ATATAAAAACTTAGAATATAAGTAATTACTTATAAGTACTTATAAATATTAATTCCTTATAAGCGGGTATTCGAGTATTATATAAGTATAAGTATTTAACCCTCGCCTTAACAATATTCTTAACCTTAGGTATATACGGACCACTTATTAAGAATGGGAGTATCTTCTAGCCTATTATATTACTAGCAAAAGAATTCGAATATTTTGATTTTAATAATCGCATAGAGGCCGTTTAGCTCCGTTTAAGTTATTATCCTTCTTCTTAATGCTTTTAAAGCAGAGTTTCATTAATTTAAAGCCAGCGCACTACCTGCATAGCAGTACACTCTTAAGAATGTCTTTTACTCTCCGTTGCAAGGCATTTATCGACATTACAATTTCAACCGCCCAGTCTTGGAATTAGGCAATTCCAACCCCTTCCTTCTGAAATTATGCGTTATTTTAGCCAATTGGAGGAAACAGAGTGGGCTATCTCCTACCTCGATTCGAAATGCCGAGTTCTAATAGCCTCGGCAAATACGGCCATATCATAGCATAACTCTTCCAACAAATCTCTATATATTACAATAATGCTCTTTACCAACTACTAAAGCCGCTAAGGTAGTTGGATTACGATTTAAATTCGATAGCCTACTTGCAAGGTTTTTATCTTTTTCCCTTGCAACTGGAGTAAGCCGCAGGCGCTTGCGACGGACGAACTAAAGCCTTTTCGGAAGTCCACACCGAGGGATTAGGGACCCTGGTTCAGAGGAATCTATTTGCTGGAAGGTTGGTTGGTTGTATGGAGACTTTGGGAGAGTGACTTGGACCTTTTACGTTTTGAATCCCGGTTGAAGATACAATGTTAGTAGGATATATGGGTTGCTTCTAGGCTGGGGGGACTAGTCTGTTAAGGAGCGGAAATACCTGTATTTTACAGCTGCCTCGCCATAGGCCTAACGGCCTCCATGCGAGTAATGAAACCAAAAATAAAAGCGTAGGTAATTCCCGGGCCTAGCCGAGATCTATGTGGTCTGGCGGATTCTTAGACCTTTAATTGGGTTTAAGGTAGGCGTCGATCACGTTAATGTGATAAGTAATCCTTGGATCTGTCTTTGAGCTCGTGCAGTCATCGTCCACAGGTTGTGGGGTGCAGTGTGTCAGTGATGGTCGAGACCAGGAAGGATACGCTCCCACATGGCTGTGTGAGATGCTGTGTCGTCCATGATGAGTCATCTAATCATCTAAGCGCCACCACATGCAAAGAAGAGATGTTTCACGGCGAAGAAATCTAGAAATACATAAATAGCAACGGCGCATGGAAGTCCTGGAGTGTTGAGAGGAAGCCTCTTAGCCAATGAAGCAGGAGCATAAGTAAAAATTACAGATATGCGGCTCTTGGACATGGTCGATGAGCTCTAGTGCGAACGTGCCGGGTATGTTCAAAAGTGATGAGGGCTTACAGGCTTTCCAAAGATTCAAGGTAGTTGTGTTGTAATCATAAAATAATTCTGGGCATCGTCTGTACGCATCTATAGATAGTCGTGGCAATGATGCATTATATTACGCTTGGCGGTTTTGTCTGCCTTCGCCACATACTGATTATGTAACAGTATGGCGTCCGATAGGGAATCCAGCTCGAGGCGTCAGCAATGGAAAGGTGTCTCCTCCATGTAATACAGCCTTCCTGTTGCGCCCCTGTCGCATTGTTTCGGATGGTGATGCAGCTGTTGCTGGTATACAGGAAAGTAGATACTGCAGGGGCTGTCGACGGCCATACACAGGCTCAGATAGGACAGAACAGCGCCTTCCGATCGGACTGATCTCATTATGGCCACCGCCCCCCCCTCTTCTACTGACAGTTTTGTAGGTCTTTGTCACTCTTGGACTTGCGTTGATCGCTCATCAACGGCTGGGAATATCGTCTTGTCTTCTACGCGACCGGAGGACTTACTCTCCAGCAAGCCACCGAAGCAAGATACGGCATGCTCTGTGGCTTGGGGATTGTATCCACTACATATAACATACTCACAGGCACCCTAGAAGTGACCATTTCACAAGATGGCTGTTCCACCGGGAAACATCACGTGGGACAGTGCTCTATCGGCATCTTCCATCTGCTCCACAATTACAAAAAGTGCAAAACAGATTTGTCAAATTTGTTTTGCAACCTTTCACCAAATTCTCAAGCTTCTTATCATCCTTTATTTACTGAGCAAAAACAAAAGACTGTACGAGCCCAGGCCGGGCTCGAACCGACAATCTTTCGCGAACGAGCTTGCCATGGGCCACCTGGCCGTAAGACTGTTCAACTCCGAAATTGCGGGTATCCATATTCAGATTCTTTGTGTCCGCTCCAGTGCCCTTGCCGGAATCTTGCTACCTCGCAGTCCACAGCCTGGCAGCTAATGCGCACAGTCAGAGTATGACTTTTCTAAGTGTGCCATGCAGCGAATGCTTAGGTAGGGACGAACTCTGGTCGAACCGCCTGCATTTTGGCTTATTAGACAAGCGGAAAAATCTTGTAGGCTACCCACAATGGTCTCAGACTGAGCCTCGAGTTCCAAGGGTGCGGTGCTCTCTTTGCAGATGGCCAGCAGACCTGTGCCTTAGCCGTCAAGGCCCAATAACGGCAGCCCGGAGCTACCTGGGCAGGTTATCATCCTGTAACACTCAAACAAGTGTAACTTAAGAAACAAAAGCCAGGATCGACGCCTGGGGCGTTTTCGCCGGATTTGGTTGGGACGATGACTGTATGAGTGTGCCGCAATACCCCCTAGTGGCGTGCCCTGGCGTCAAAATGTTCAACTCTCGAGGCTCAGATGGATTTGTCAAGAGGACGTTGATTTCAGCTTTCTCGAAGATTTAAAATCTCTTCCATAAGTGTGTGAAAAGGCACAATGTTATTGTATTTGCCTTTTCAAGTCAAAGAAGCGGCATCGGGCAAGGCTGAACAGATCTTCAGAAATTCCGGAGTCTGGCCTAGTACGAATCGACTCCCAAGAACAAACGGGCCGAAGTGACCGCTACCCCTCTTCTGAACACTCTCACACAAATTGTAAGCCCAATGGATGACCATCTGGCCGTTTTCTACGTTTCCAATAATGGCGTCCAACGTGGCCACCACCCCCACGTTTGGGTTGCCGGACGAATAACCGTCAGCAGGCCCCGATGCTGACCATGCAGATGCCAAAGCGGGTAAAACGAAACAGCCCGAGCAAAACTCACACAAAGCACTCTGCGGCGTGAGCGAATAGATCGTTCCAATGATCAGCACCAGGCCCTCCGAACGGGCCTCCCCGTGCCGCCCGCGTCTGCGCTTGGAGCCTTGGAAATGCGGTCTGGCCTCCTTTTTATTCTGCCAGCTAGGTAGGAGCTTCCTTTTGGGTTCACGCCAGCGGTGTGACATGACACGTGAAATTCACCTGCCGAAATTTCCTCAGCCTGACAAATACGAGTAAAAGAGGACCACTCGGAATCCACATAGCTGGCTATGCACACTACCTAGTAGCTTGCAGAATAGGGGCGTACTTCTGTGCGTGTTCTACTAGCCAAGTCCACTACACTTGCTCAACGACAGTAGTGTCCTGTTGACGTTTTGTTGACAGCGAGCTTTCAACCGAAGCTAGAGGTCGGGATAAACTCTCCGTCAGCAAGTTCTAGAAAGGCAAACTTGGTTGACTTGCAGCTCGGTGGATTTGCTGTGGGGCTCACACTAACCAGATGAAAAGAAGGTTGGCGGCCCCTGCATTAGCTCGTGAGCCTAGGAACGTTTTTTCTTTGACGGCGGACTCTTCCGCTTGGCCCTGCCATGAAACCGCTGTCATCACCACCGGGTCAGCCTTGGTCGGAGTCAGCTCTTCAGCGCTCAATCCTTGTAGGAGCTCTCAGGATCTTGGCGGATCCCTTGGCTGCTATTCGGACGCCAATGGCAGCAAGTAGGGCCAACCAAGGCCGGCCACGCCAAAGCAAGGCCACTCTGTGAAATTACGCAAGGTGACAACAATGCGAGCTTTGTCGAAAGCCCCAGGAGGTATAATAAGACCTGCCACCCTGCCCCGTTTCCCACATGGCTCTCCTTCGAAGATCAGCAATACCATAATCGACATTGATCGAATCATATCTTTTCGCGGTTACAGTCACTCTTTTTCTGTACCTCAGATCACCCACTCATTATACCGAATCCGTCTAGTACGTTGATTCAAAACAACCAAACTACAGCCAATATCCAATCTCGGATCAACACAAAACAAATACATAATCAGCAAAAATGAAGACTACAATGAACTCGTGCCTGGTGGCCCTGCAGCTTGCCCTCATCCACTCCGCCTTCGCCCTGCCTCTCGCACCCAGGGGAGTCGGCAAGTCCCTCCTACTTTGGGACTACACCAACACCGAGGCCGCGGCAACCACCAAGTCCGCCCTCGATGCCGCCGCGCCCGCCATTGTCGCCACATCCAACTGGAACACCTGGCGGCCCACAGAGGCCCCCTCAGACCTTGCCTTCTACCCCACCGTCCGCACCATGGACCAGCTTACCGGCACCGACTGGTCCCAGCTCATCACCAGCCTCGAGACCGAGGTCGCTGCCGGCCGCACACCCACCGTGCAGTTCCTCAACGAGCCTGAGTACCTCGGCGTATCCGCCGCCGACGCCGCTGCTGCCTGGAGCAACAGCATCTGGCCCCTGAAGGCCAAGTACGGCGCAAAGCTCGTTGGTGTCGGCACGTCGTCCAGCGACTCCGGTATTGCTTTCCAGGAGGCCTTCATGGCCGCCGTACCCACCGACCAGAAGCCCGACTACATCGGCCTGCACTACTACACCACGGACGGCAAGGCCGTCGCCGACGAGGTCGCCTGGGGCCAGTCGTACCTGAGCGCTGCGCACGAGAAGTACGGCTTGCCCATGTTTGTCAACGAGATTGCCAGCACGAGTCGTGATTCGGCACAGGTCAAGGAGTTCTCGGACACCTTCAAGACGTGGATGGACCAGCAGGAGTGGATCGCACAGTATGCCTTCTTCGGCGCGACACTTCAGCCTGCCAACGACTGGGTCAGCCCAGCTGCCCAGCTCATGGACACGGCTGGTCAGTGGACCGCCCTGGGCAAGGACTTGCTGGGCCTGTAGAGGGTTGACGGAACCGAGGGTTCATGATAAATGAGTCAAGCGTTCTTCTTCGTGTGCGCCAGTAGGGAAATAGGAAAGCAATTTGTTCTTTGAACCTGGTGGCTTCTTACCGCATTGTGACTGTGTGACACTATTTCGTAAATCACCCGCGTGGCCTGCCTTGCAATGATTTCCTTGCCAACGTGCTGATACATCACATTGTCTCGAGGATCTGCTTGCCGATCTCGATCAAATATAGCCCATCGTAGAGCCACCCTGCCGGTGTATTTAGCTGTTCACTGCCTAGGCACAGGCCAATATCGAAAGGTCGTGTGCTGTCGCCCCACACTCGATCTTGTCAGGGATGTCATCCAGCGGGCATTTGTTCGATAGGCGATTATATGACAGGCCAGGCGAATACTCTGAATTACGATCAGCATCAAAATAGCGGTTCTAGATCTTTCAATGACCAAGCTCTCGACGTCGGGCTGGCCCGAGCAGTGGAGGCTGAGAAATATGGAGATAGTCCAAGACTCATCGAGCAAAGATGTGCGCGTGGTGGCACACAGCTGTGTCTTGGCATAGCTCGGGTTTCTGCTGGTTCCCAATGACGCCGACACGAGCATTTCGAGCCCGAGAGCCCGATAGCCCGATTGGGGCATTGTCGGTTTGCGATAGTAATCGATGTGAGCTTTGAGCAGATTAGTTTCTGGGCAGTCTACTAAGATCAGGCAGGGAGAGCTGCTCATCTTCGCAGAATGCGGTGCGGCAACATAGCGGTAACATAGTGCGAGCCATAGTATTGTGCGGTTCTTGACACTTTAGGTGGTCATGGGGAGGTTAGACTGAACCTGAACACTTTGTACTTACTGTATCGCACACACTAACTTCCCACGGTAAATTCTCGCGGGCGATTGTGGTCACTTTGCAGATAGCGCCTTCAACAAATCGAATCCAACAAGAGACTTGAAAGTCTAGACAAACTGCAATGTGTCTTCCTCTAGCCTACCCAGTATCAATGGGGTTGAAGATGTATCATGCACCTGCTGCCCTTTGTCCGATGCCAAGTATGCTTCGCAAGCTCCCGACCAGAGCTGCCCGCCACTGTCTGCATCATGCCAATTGTCTGTGTCGGAGCCACTGTCTGTACCTAGGTATCAGAACTTGGGAACCACTATCTGCATCCGTCAAAGTCAAAACTAATATTGTATATTCTTGTGCCTCTTTTCTCTAGCAGAAGCTCCACATGAAATGATTGGAACCCTCCCTACAGGGCTCGATACCGATCCAGGGATGTGGTGGTATCGCCATGCTCATCGAGCACCGAATCCAGTGGCAGGATCGGAGTCGGTAAGCCTGAGCCGGGGCTGTTGTCCTCTTTACGGTCTCTATAGCCTCCCTGCTGCCCACCTAGCCTGCCATTTCGGTGGTAGAGGCTATCGGTGCTATACTTTACAACCGCGGTGTTCATGTGGACCACGAAGCTGGGGGTGACCCTATGTTCCTCCGGAGCAGCGACAATAGGTCTCAAGAGAGGAGTAGCAATCCACTATCTTCGTCAACTGGGGAAAATAGCGCTTCTTGACAAGGTCCAACATAGCTTCGAGAAAGGCAAAAGCGGCCTCTCTGGGTTGCCAAACCTCATCAAAAGTCGGCGCCGGGTCATCGCGGTCCGCTCTTTTAGGGATAAACTTGATGAGGGACTTGAAGTCCACATAAAGTGTCAAGTGCTTTATGGAAACCGGCAAAACATCTTTGGGATTAGGAACGTAATGGTTGCGGTCATTGCTTTTGTCGATTCTGACGATGGCGTGAAACTGAAGCTTACCCGAATACAGATTGGAAAATTGTCCAAGGGTAAGAAAGCCATTCGGATCGAGTAGGTGAGGCTCTATGGCGTTGTCATCTAAATGCACGTTGAAGTCTAGAGATTTGAGGTGCTGAAGGTTGCTTAATCTTGAAGAGAGTTCCTACCCTTCTCCCCCAGGCGGATACATGCTCCATTCCCTTAGGAATGGCCCTTTTACAACGAGCGTCTCAAGCGAGGGCAAGACCCGCGAAATGTCGAGGAAATCGATGTGAAGGAGCTCATTGCCATCCCGTTCCACGTGAAAGGAGGTGATGGCATCCCAGCTCATGGAAGCTTTGGCGAAGAGGTTCTCTGAAGGAGGCATGCGACGAATAAGTATCAGCAGTGTACGTAATGGTATGGGATTCGTTGGAACGGTGTCGTAACACGCATGATATCGAAAGCTGTGTTGTCTCTCGCGCAAATGAGAGTATAGATGCTGGGCAGTCGGCTAAAAATCGTTGTAAGGAATGTGACAAATATGAGGCCAGGATCCTGACGCCCAACGCTGTCTACGTTTCCTGAGATCTCAAGAGTTTTGAGGTTCACGAGAAAGCTGTCTTGGTGCGTTCTGGTAATGGTGTCGAGTCGGCTGAAGAGCGCCTCGAACACAGGCCCTCGAAGTAGCTCGCCATACCAATCCATTGGAGTGCCTATGCTGAGCGTGAGGTGGTCAAGATCGGTCGTCAGCTACAGGAATCAATAGCAAGCAATGCCGAAGAGATTGTGCGCCTCTGCGGCTGTCGTGTATGTCGGCAGTGACCCCGCATACAGATGGCCGCGGAGAGTTCGAAATTGTGCCCGAGATAAGATTTGACGAAGGTCGAGCCAAGTCGGCTGAAACTTTGTTTGTGGTTGTGAAGCCGGTCCAGAACCAAGTTGAGAAGCTCGGCTGGCAGCCTCTCGATCTTGCTGCCATTGACTATATTGGCTGTCATCTCGAGAGTCGGAACCGCGTCGTTTGCTGAATGTGCCCAAGACGAAGTGATGATGTAAACGTGCAATTGCTGTAAGTCAGTAAGTAAATTACAAAGGTCGAGGGCATCCTAGAGCTGAAGTCCTTGTGATTGGCATGGGGGGGGGGGGAGCGGCCGAGGGGTCGCTATGGTTGATATAAGGAGACCTTGGAAGGGAAGCAGTTCTTGCCCTGTCGCATGTGAGCTCCTCGAACTCTCAGGCAAGAGACGTTCCGAAGGGTAGAGGTCACTAACATTAGGGAACGGGAGGATGGAACCATCGCTCTTGAACCGATACCTCTCACCCAGATGGGATCATGTGGACACAATCACATCGAAAATAGTCGCCTTTGAGATAGTCGCCTGGGTTTGAAAATTTGTAGGATAACAAGGCGTCAGTCTCCCCAAGGTCATCACTCAACCTTGAGAAGTGTCCGTCTTATGAATCCATGTTTCTGTCAAACACAACCCTGCTTTCACACTTAAGTAGTTGGACAGGCACTAAGGTCGACAATCCTAGGTCCACAACCACAAAATGCTACACCAGGTAAGTCAGCAGGCTGCCTCGAAGCACTGAAAATCTCAGAAAGTGACGTGGGCGCAAGATATGGATGGCAATTGCTTCGAACCATGTTCATTAGGGCCGCCATGTTGACACAATGGGGACCGAACAGAGACAGAAGGCTGGCACGTCTTGATGCTGAACAGTGAGATATTAAAGCCATAGCATCAATACTTACAACCTTCGCTGACGTGTCCTGCTGGCAGCGTATTGCTCCTTTCGGCACTGCCACTGGTGACTACGACCAGTCCTTGGAGTTCTTCTGCTTCTCTTTCACGAGACCCATCTGCCCCTCCTTCCTCGTAGCATACTCAGTCCACTGCTCATCAAGCTCGCTTTGCGGGGGCATGTCGTATTTGCGAAGGCCCGCGGAGGATAACTCCTCAATCCAGAATGGGAGCGTCGTCTCCCAGCCTATATGCAGATTGGTCTAGGCAGGCAGCGACTGTCAGTGTACTGGCTCTAGTATCAAGGCCTCAGCCATGCATTGAGCAACGTGAACTCACCGGGTCGGCCGTGACGTATGTCCCCGCCACCGTGTCAGACCCAGCTGCCTCGCGTATGTGCTTGTTCAAATCCACCACATGAATCTCCGCCGTGACATCCGGTGGCCGTAGGCTCTTGCTCGGTGCCATCCGCACAGCGAACTCGTCCAGCCGCGCGTTGAAGTCGGCCGTCATGCGCCGCCGGGCCTCAAGTCCACACAGCTCGATCAGTCCCTCGACACGCCTCATACGCAGGTCGTGCTCAAGATCATACTGCTTCTCCTCTTCAGCACTGAACTCCCTTCCACCATCTTTCCTGGGGTACTGGTACTTGGCGTGCGACTCAGGCAGTGAGTCATCGCCCACGATCGGCAACGTGGCCTGGCAGATGTAGAGGTGGCGAATATACGTCGGCGGGTCGCCGGGCGTCGAAGTCTGGCCGGGCGGCTTCTCGAACCGCGAGAAGATGTGCGTGCGGAGAAATGCCTCGTAGGGCGTCCAGACATCTTCAACAAACTTCTTTTCATCCCAGCTGTCTGCGCCTTTAGTCTCTAGTCTGTAAACGCTGCTGATGTTGAGGTCGACGTTGCCGAACTGCAGCAAGACCTTTTCGGGCCTAGTCTTGTCCAGCCACGCGACCAACTTGCGCCCGATCTGCTGCTCGCTGTTCTCGTTGCCAAGACCCTTGGCCGTCGCGCCCGAGTAGCGGTGCACATCGACGACCTTGTGCAGCTGCTTGAGCGGGCCGACGAAGGAGTCGCCGTGGGCTTGTAGCAGGGCTGACTGCACCGAGGTGGCGGGAGACGGCCGGGGTGAGGAGCTGGCGCCGCCACCGGACCGCGGCCGGTCGCGCTCCCAGCGGCCTACGGCGCTCGTCGGCGTTATCGGCGTGGTCGGCGTGGTTGGTGTCGTCGGCGAGGACAAACTCTGCCCGTCGGATGATGAGCCTTGTTGGCGGCGCAGGTGAGGCGGGACGTACTTGCGCGGTTTGTCCATGTTTGCTGCTGCCGTGTGGAAGGTGGACGGGTTGCAAACGGAGGACGCCGGCGGGACAACTGGAGCTCGGAGGCCCTGACTCAAAATAAACAGTTCAACGACCTCTTCTCTGACCGAACCTTGTCTCAACAATAGTTTTCCCGCATACGATTTCTCTGTAGATGAGTATGGCTCAGTACTCGGCACACGTAACGGGAGAGGCAGAGAATAGAGGTGACTGGCAGGCGGGCTTCGATGACTCCAATTCTCAGTGATGATGCACAAAAGCTTGGTGGGATTGGCGCAAATCCAAAATGGGGGGGGAATAACTTCTGGAACTATTCTGGATGAAACAGTGTGATTGGAAATGAGTTCCTAAGCTGCTGCTAATGCGAAGCTGTTGTTGTGCTGGTGGTGGCGTTTGATCAGGGAGCTTGTGAGTCGTGCCTACATTTCAACCACTCAAGGATGAGAAGGCCTTAGGATGCAGTTGTCTCAGCTTTCAAACCAAGTCAATCACTGGACACTTTCCCAGATGCTGCCTCCACATTTCATGACTCAGCTGAAACTGAGATTGCAGTTGATGAGATGAGCTATTCCCACAATTGCAAAATTTAAGCATACAGGGCACAGGCCTAGGATTAACAGAAAAGAGAAAGTCTGACCTGGCACTCTGAATTTGTCTAATTCAGATTCCCATGCAAGGCCCTGTGAGAAAGTGTATTTAGGAAACTTGATTAATATGGCTGTATTTAGTGTGGCTGTGGCTGTGGCTGTGGCTTGTCTGCCGGCTATTGATGTATAACTGGCCTTCCTTGAACTACCATAGCCCACAGATTATACCCTTTTTTTTGTTTATTTCATTACTCTTATAGAGCCGCAAGGCTATCGAGAGGTAGCTATCTAGCTATAAGACCGTTCAAATATAGCAAAATAGCCTCTATTAGCCTAACCTTTTAGCTAGTTACTTACTATATACTTTATTCTTTTTCCTATTATAACAAAATTTTCTAATTAAAGAGAGCAAAATAAAATAAAATAAAGCAAAATAAATAACCACCCCTAAGATTCCTAACCCTAGCAAAACCCGGTTTCTTTAATAACCCCTAATAGGTTTTCTATCCCCTTCTTTATACTCGAATTATACTCTAAATTAAGTTATATAGATTAAACCCCCCCCTACGTTAAACCTTGAAAATAATAATATAATACCTAAGTAAATTCCCCGTATTTTTTATTAATCTTTATTTAAAAAACATTAATTTATTTTAATTATATATTTATATAT
>JAGKQA010000414.1:0-11094 GCA_022609195.1 Plenodomus libanotidis
TGATATTGCTCCCCTGTTATCTCTACTACCGTATTGCTAGCATAAACCCTCTGACACCTTCTATATACTCACGGGTATTTAGTGTGATCATTACACATATGGACCGTTAAGCCTAATTCTTAATAGCTAGTGCTGCTCGAATCGTCGTTTTAGACTCGATAAAGGCTCCTTATTAATAAGAAAGGAAAATTCCGTTATATAGTTTCGAGATATAGGGTTTCAGAATGCCACAGGCGCAAAATAGGATTGAGAACTGTAGCGGAAGGGCAGGTTAGGAAAAGAAAGATAGAAGTATATTCCTAGATAAGTCTAAACCTAATATCTCGCTCGAACCCAAAGTCGCAACGCATCTCCTGCAGTATCGAATAGTATAACTTCGGCCTTTATATAGAAAATCTTCCGTCCTACCTAGATCGACTAAGGAATAACGACGAGGAATACGCCCGTAAAACATAGAACGGATACGAAAGAAGCTAGCTTTTCTATCGCTTATATAGTGTAAATGGTCATACCTCCCAAAACGAGGAGAGTAAGAGTCCTATAGACAACTCGGAAAAGCGCTGGCTTCCAGCGCCGCACTAATAGCAAAGCAACTAGCAATATTATTGCCAAAAGCATAACTATACCTAGTCCGACCATCTTACTAGGCCCAGAAAGGTAGGGCAGGCCTATAATCCCGTAGAGGGTTGCTTAAACTACTACTACCCTTCCAAGCCAATAATAAGTAAGTAAATAAATGTATTAGGGAATATTAAGGCAATCTATTAGCATATTTGTACGGCTACTTAGAAAGAGCGGGACGAGATTGACAATAGTTATAGTAGCAAGACTGCTGCGTAAAGTCAGAGCCACCACCAAGGCGTTGCCGCCCAAGAATACGGACAAAACTGCTGTATCTAATAGGGTGATTGTGAATACGCTCTATCGACTATAAGTAAAGAAAGTGCGATTTCTGAATTGTCCTAGCGCCCGCTTGCCAATTGAGATAAGTCTGGGATAATGTAATGATTACACTAAATACCCGTGAGTAGATAGAAGGTGTCAGAGGGTTTATGTTAGCAGTAAAGTAGCAGAGGTAACTAAGGTGCAATATTAAGACTGTGTGTTCGTGCGAGTGATAATCAGAAGCCGCGAGGCTATTCAGGGTGGACTGAATACTTAGATTGACAACTGAAGAGCTATAAAGGAAATACTATCTATGTGGTGACAACCGTGTCCTTATATCCTATGGCCTTCATACCATCTTCAGTACTGGATCGCTTGGATCGCCATGATCCCACCGATCCATATGTTGACCCTAACCCTGGGTTGCTTACATAAGAGATATTCCCCGCCTTGATGTGTTGGACATCAGGCTTCTACTGGCACAACTGACCGCTGGCCTGTTCCATGACCTGCAGTTGGTCCTTGGGTCATAACAGATAAGTCCTTTTAAGGATGAGTAAAGCAAATATGCCAAGCACGGCAATGCTATACCACGCAAATAGCTTTATATTGCATTTGGCGAGATGTCTCTATTAAAAGAAAGAAGCAAAGATAAGGAAGATGATAGGGAAAGATAGTAGAATTGCTAAGGAGAAAAAATACTTGCCCATTATATAACGACCGGATGATATCTGGTTTCTGAGAAATGGGTATACGCTACCAGTAGCTGCTTAGCTATAAGTAGGTACCCACCTTCTTATCAGTTCTACTTCACACGCATTTTCCAAGTAGAACAATAAGGTATTGGATAGTCACTATGACCAGTAGAGTAGATAAGGACCCCGCCGCGCAGGATGCTGCAACTCCAGGTGGCACGTATAATCAATCTGAAAGCGCTGCAGGCCCGTCTACCCCTAAGTCTGCAAAACTAAAAGGATTTAGTATTTCCGACTTATTGGTCGCAATGCAGAATATCCCAACGATACCGGGCAGGACCCGCGGTCAAGCTGCAGCCCATACAGCACAAAACTCCGGCCTCCCATTTAAGGGGCTTTAGGCTTCTTCGCTAATAAACATAACTAGTCCAGCTCAAACTTCCGTATTGGCTATAGACCCTAGCGGTCCCTCAACTGGTCCCTCTCCAGCTAGCCCTTCCGCGGCTCGAGAACCCATATACCAAGCCGCTGAGCCCTCGGCTAGTCGAGCTCAATCTTCCGAATAGGCGTCAGAACCTAGCGGTCCCCCAGCTAGTCTAGACAATAGCCAAAGTTAGAATAACGACTATAAGGGCAAGGGCAAGGAATAGGAAACTCCAAATCCTCCCAGTTAAGATAACGGTAATTAAGAGGAAGGGCCGCGGCGAGGACCGTCGCCTCTGCTAGTAAGCGCAAGTGGGCCATCTCTTCCAAATATGCCAAACCGAAGTAATATAACGAATGCGCGGTCCGAGAGCCTTAGATCACTTATAGCGGGTATTACTAAGCTATATATTAATAGTTCATATGCCTCATTAAATATAGGTATGCCAGATGTAAGCCCAATTGGTGCGATAGGCTACGATAGATAACAGCCTTAGAAACCTGATGATCCTGCTATAGATTAATGGCATAATGCATGGGAGCATTAAAAGGTCGATCTAGTATATAGGTCTCGGCGACGATTAGCAGAAGTAAGCTTAGGCTAACTATATACTAGAATAACGGGCTGAATCCTGACGGTATTGATAGTAATAGCAATAATAACGATAACAAGCAATCCATTGACTTCTAGGATCTAGAGACGAAAGACGAGTTCGGCAACTTTCAGAAAGTAAAGGCCTTAGTCCTCGGAAGACTTGCGTAGCGGGGGAGGATGATTGTGTAATTGCCATCCAACAACGACGGGTACCCGGGCTATCCCCGGCGGTATACAATTATATATGCTAGCTATAGAGTGTTATGGAGAGGTCTGAAGATGATATTAAAGAGGGATTTGAACAAGTTGAAACGTTTGAAAGCTGCCGATATGGAAAGGCCCGATGTTGCAGGCCCAATATAGCTTAGTGTTGCTTAGTCAGCACTGACTGGTCCGTGCACTGATCATTCCACACTCATCAGTCACAGCACCGTTGGTTAGCTTGTCTCTCTTCTTCCTTCTCTCTTTAGACCAAATATATCGACTATTTGCGCTCTCAACACCCAAGCTCCTGGGGGTATTTAGCAGTCCAGTTTATATCAAAGAGCCGCAAGCGAACCCATATCATCATTTGCTTCTTCAGCTCCTAAAGGTTATTGAGTAGCATAGTAAGTCTGATATAGAAGCCGTATGGGGTGGATATGAAGGTTGTATGGAAAAGTACTGGAAAAGATCGGGACAGACGCCTCCCACAAAGCCGCGCCCGGCAGAAGAGCGCGCAAGGCTCTAAGACCTGGCTTTAAGCTTTCTCAAAGAGGAAGTCCAAAGAAGAGGAAGAAGCGCAGTAAGCAAGACGGAGATAAAATGACTTCTGGATCGCTAGCTTCTATACGTACTCGTCAATCTATCTTATTAGTTCCTTGAGGGAAGCCGTCTTAAGCTTTAGGTGCTCTAGGATGCATTGCGCATTGCTTATAAATATATAAGTCCCAATGAGATGCCGGCCATTTACTGAAGTCCTTTGCAAGTTTCTAAGCTTCCTTTCTATCACTAACCACCGTAGATCTTTATTATATCCGCTAGCCCTAATAAGCTGAATGATGTTAAGTAAGCCATCGGCAGGTCTATATGTTACCTTCCCCTTAGGCAGCCTTAGCTTTCAATAGGATGGAGCTTGCGCCTGCGGCTGTAACTCCAGAAACGGACTGGCAGGGATAGGCGTAGGGATTTGATACTGCTATACTGCCTGGTCTACCAGGCTTAGAGCGTTTTGCGACCGACGGCCAGGTTCTGGCTGGCCTGAGGGCGAGGTAGTATGCGCCGTATACTCGGCAGGAGTTGAAGCCCATTTGGTCGGAGATTTTTGCGGCTTATCTAAGATAGGTGCGAAGATCTGCGTCGGCTATGCGGCGTTGTCTACGAGTAGTGCTATAACCGGACCACTCTTAAGGAACCAGTTAAGTTATAGGAATGGTAGAGCAAGGCTTTGCCTAGCCGATAGGCGATAGTTGGCGTCCGATTGGAGTAGTAATTGGATAAAAAGATTTAATAGACGATTATAAGAAGTTATCTCTAGTCTGCCTTTTAGCAACCCGGGCGAGTCCTAGGGTCTCCCTTTCGGGTACCTTAGAAGGCCCTCCACCAACTTTAAGGCGATAATGCTAATAGACTAAAGATCGACTTTATAGGTATAGGATCTTATAAATACCTTAGGAGTAAGGTAGGCAAAGCTGCCGCAATCCGATATTAGCTAATCGGAACGCTTAATCGCTAGACTAAAGTCTGTCATCTTAATACGTATTAATTCGCAGGATATAAGGATAATATTAGCGGGTTTAAGGTTGCGGTGGGTAATGTAAAACGAGTGCAAGTATTCCAAGCCCTTAAGCAGCTCGTTAATAAGATTCCTTATCTCAAAGATAGTTAAAGGCTAACTCTTATAAGCTTTTTCGAGATTTAAATAGTTATAGAGTTCTATTACCAATATGCATAATTCTATACTTAGTAAGATAAGCATAATAAAGTATATAATATTATCCTAAAGATTTCGGGAAGCTTAGTTAGTTATTATGAATATAGCTTTAAGTAAGGAGGTTACGTATATAAGAGAGTTTCTTAAGAATTGCTGCCTCTTTTAAGGGAGACCTCTCTAACTTGCGGAAAACTTTAATTACAACCAACTCCCCTATAAGGGAATGGAGAGCCCTATAAACCGTGCTGAAGGTGCCATCGCCCACTTCGTTTTATAATTTATAGGGATAGGCCTTACGAGATATTATGCTAGATAGCAGGATTGAGCTTAAATTAAGCAAATTAAGACTTAGTACCGCTTGCGTAAGCCGTAGGCCTAGCTTCTAAAGATGCCGTTTATGCAAAGCTTATTAGTTTCTGTAGTCCGCGAACTGGACCTCGATATCGAATCCAGGCAAGGCTATTGCCACTTTATCGCCGGCATAGAGAGCTTGCTTACTTCGAAACCGCTGCCGTTCGTATATAGGCGATTCGATTCCTAGGCCGTATAATATAAGGTTTCTAAGCATAGCAGTACAACCGTTATTCTCCAAGTCTACCGAGAAGAAATATCTGCTAATGTTACCGATTGCGTAGACGTAGACGTCGCAGCTCTCGCGCTTCCTGCCAAACACAAAGCGGGTTTGGTCTCCTACATTATCGATAGTAAAGCGTAAGTACGTCTTAATGGTTACTTTGGGGGCAGGGGTGGATTCTTTCCCGTTAGAAGCAGAAGGGGTAGAAGAACGGCTGGCGAGATCATCCTTAAGGAAGTGAACCTCCTCACAGACACGAAAGCGGGCATTATGGAAGTTATAAATGAAGGGAGCAGTTGATGAGACTGTGAAGAGCGTCTTGGCTTCTTCCTCCAAGGACATAGTGAGAGCCGGATAAGGAATTTAATTGAGAAGCTGGCAATACTATGATTTGCACATGGTTTCGCCCCAGTGTATGATGAGTAATTATACATCCTTGTGTTTGGTTAAGATGCTGTGAATGCCAGTGTCGATTGTGATGTGGTCTTCGCCGAGGGCCCGCCGGATCAGGCGGCGAGAGTAAGATATCGTTAAGAATGTCGCCGCTGTCTATCCAGGGCGCCAGCATGGTTGGTGCGTAGCGCCGATCTTGATGGGTTATTAGTCTTTGTGTTATTAACACAGGATGAGTGTCGATGTTATTGGAAACGCCAATATGGGCGATATGGGCATATAATGCAACATAATCGTCAATGCCCTGGCGACTGGACTTCACCTCCATCTCGATTGCCAATATTGGTCCCGAGACAATTATCGTGAAGTTACGCGGTTATCGGACTAGCGCCGGCTAGTCTGTGCATCCTGTCCGCGGCGGCTTATCTCGGCTCCAAACCATCTGCTTCCCTGCTATAACAGCGGCCCGCCTGGGCAGGGGTTTGAGCATGAGATAAGCGCCAGCCGGATTCGCACGCTGGATGGGAAAGTACGGAACACCCGGCGCGAACAATGATGCATGTGATTGATGATCAAACCACCTTAACAACCACGGGGCACCTAAATGCCATCGCCATCTCCAATTGTGTCTCTCTCATCATCTCCCATCGCCGCCATGCTATCGCCACCGCTACCGACACCCACACTCATATCCGTTGTTCCAGCTGCTGCGCTTGCTGCGCCGGACTCCCTCCCCCGAACCCAGTCCGGTGCAGACTGCGCGACACCGTTACGGGCAGACCTCCCCGGGACCTCCATCGTATTCTGCCATCCGGGCTATGATGCACCATTCAACAAGCTCTTCTCTTTGCCTCGCATTGAGAGTATAGCTAACGGACCGTCGCCGGAGCAATGGGGTGTGCAATTCCTGACGGCGCTTACAGCGTGCCAGATCATTGCGAACAACGCCTTTGACGGCTACCTCGCAGAGCAGGCCGACGGCCCCCAGATTACAGCCGACAGCGACAGCATCCTCATACAAAACCGATACTTCTTCATCGTTCCCGACAAACCCACATACGCCATTGTACCATCCTTTCAAGAGTGGCAATTTCCTGGGAGTGAGCTGATTCCTCAGGCATGGAGGGACGCTGTGGCAGCTACCGAGGCAGGCGACATTCGCGTTGACACTCGATGTACTGTCAGCGGTCGCTTTACAATTGAAGCAGCCCACCTCGCCCCGAAAGAAGAGAAGACGTGGTTCCTCAATAATGCGATGGCGACATACGACCAGCACTCGACTTCAAGCCCAAGTGACTGTCCCTCCAACCACATCATACTCGACTGCTCCCTACATACAGCTATGGACAAACGGCTTTGGACATTCGTTCCTCGACATGGACGTTTCGCGGTCCAAACGATTTCTCTTCCTGAAGGTCTCACAAACGAAATGCTGGGTGAATTTGTATACGAATACCACGGCCGGCACCTCCGAGGGATGTACCAAACACAGGTCGAATACCTATTTGCGCGATTTGCTTGGACAATACTGTACCTCGTGAAGGGGTTCTTACTTCTGGGAAGACCAAAGACGATACTGGCGAGGTATCGGGTATGGGACGATGGCAAGACTCAAGTGAAAGAGGAAGGCCTACAGCCAAAGGATATCGACGTGCTTTTCGGCGGAGGTGGCACTAGAAGTGCCAGTCCTCGCAAGCGCAGTCGGACATCGTCTAAGCAGAGCCGAGGGGATGATTTGGAGTGGGGCAGAGTTCGGGGGTGGCTTGACCCTCCGTGTGGTGAGACGACAGTATCTGAAGACGAGGATGCGGGTGAGGAGAGAGGTCGCAAAAGGACACGGGATGAGGATAATACGAGGTACGGGAAAAGGCGGCGTGTCCATGCAAGTGATAGTGTCTCTGCGGTACCGTCGTTAGCAGCCAGCGGCTCTCACTCTGGCACGTCTGTCTCGAGTGTATCAACCAGTCCACCGAGGCCAGGTCCAAGTCTGCAAGAACACGCGAGGCCAAAGAACGTGGATCCAAACAAGGAAGAGCCAGAGTTGCAGCTGGATCCGGGCCCTACAACACCATATTCATAGTGTTCGGCCCATCCGGCTTTCAGCGTTTCAGGTAAGAAACAAAAGGTGCTGGTCGTGGGATCACACACTGACAGTCATTTAGGCCACGGTGGATACCTCCCGGGACTCTGGAAGACGACGGGCCTCCTGCTGCGCGACAGCTCTCCCTTGCGAGGTTGTAGGAGCTGGCTGTTTGCCATCTTAAAGAGGGGACGCAGAGAACAAGAAGGAACGCGATGCGCAAAACTGAAAAGGATTGAGTTCTGAATTGCCAGCTACTTCTCATGCTTATTAATCTACCTCCTTAGCTCTTGAAGGGACGCCGTCCCGAGCTGCAGGTGTCGAAGGATACGTTGCGCGTTGCTCATAGACACAGGTACCAATAATATGCCTTCCGTTGACTAACGTTCTCTGCATGTTCCCAAGTTTCATTTCCATGGCTGACCAGCGTACCTCTTTGCTGTATCCATTAGCCTTAATAAGCTGGGTAACGACCAAGCCATCGGCGGGTCTATACATGACCTTCCCCCTAGGAAGCTTCAACTTCCAATAGGTTGCGACCGGAGCCCTCGCAGGCAGGTCCATTACCGACAAGACCGACGCGGATGGCAAGGCCTGCGGCTACACTTGTACCTGAGACTCCACAAGTGGAATGGCAGGGACAGGCGCAGACAAATCTCGCTATCCGTACCCCTAACAAACTCATAGTTCCAGCCGACACCGTCGTCCTTCATTGTGTCAAAAAGTCTTTTGCATGCGGATTTCTCACTGTCAATGGTTTCCATCCAACCGACAATCATCTTATCGATAATAATATAGGCCTCCAGCATGCCGTAGGGTGACGGGGTAGGGCCTCTACTAGCAGCGTGGGCCCGCCACATGGGCCTTCTCTACCAGTAGGTTTTCTACCAGCAGCGGGCCTCCTCTACCAGGGCCTCCTCTACTAGTAGCGTGGGCCGCCACATGGGCCCTCTATACCAGTAGGCTTTGAGAGCAGGAGCTGCTGCCCGGTCGCGAGAGTAAGCTGGTCGAGAACCTGCTCCTGGGCAGCAGCGATAAGGATTTTCCGTGTGGTATTCACCGAGGTTACGCAGGTTAGGCCTTGCACGGTCCGCGTCTCAGCCAGGCCCCAGGCTAGGGTCTCTTTTATCGACGTAGTGATGAAGTACTTGAGGAAGAGCCGACAGACCGACGCGGCGTAATCTCTCTTCTGGACGTCGTTTCCGGCGAGCCAAGTCTAAATGGTGTCGCCGGAATCTGGGCCCTCATCTTCAAATTGGAGGCGAATAAATCCAGACCAGCGCGAACGAACCAACATGTAAGCTTCATCTTTCTTAAGGGACTGGACCTCAACCTTCAAAAGCCAAGAGGGAGAAGGAGAGACTTATTTATTCCACGACTTCGCGGCGCGCTCGCGATTTTGTCTCGTCGACCAGGCGACAATCCGCCGACGCAAAGAAGGGATCTCTTACTGGTTGACAGGCTGACGAAGTGACCTTATCACATAAGGATGTAGACGCGAGACAAGCAGTTGGTTGGGACTGGTAATGGGATGGTGAGGGTATAAATAACTTATTAAGAATGATGGCTTGGTAATTGCAGGTGTGTTTATCGCGAAGGTGTAAAGATGGAACGTGGTAGGTAAGGTGGAAGGTGGAGAGAGGTTGAGAGAGGGTGCGAGTTGGTGGTTGTGGAAGAGGGCTTTGTGAATAGTATCGGGGTTAAGATGTTGATTGTTCTGCCGCCTGCCTTGACTAGAGAAGCTCCCTTAGAGTTTCCGCCCTAAATACCTCCCAGCATCTCCAGCTCCTGAATCTTAATCATCCGGCCTGCTTTCGGCACCATACTGATCAACAGGGCTTGTTGCGCGACTGCCTTTTCTGGTTGCCCGATCAATGACAACAACATCTCCCGCCCCAATCCCAACGCTGCCACCTTTTCCTCCAGACAATAACCACTCTTACACACTTAAAACTACCTGCCAACAAGCACA
This sequence comes from Plenodomus libanotidis, assembly GCA_022609195.1. Lineage (NCBI taxonomy): Eukaryota > Fungi > Ascomycota > Dothideomycetes > Pleosporales > Leptosphaeriaceae > Plenodomus > Plenodomus libanotidis. Next base: position 9,530 of record JAGKQA010000414.1, read on the forward strand.
CTTCCGACCGTTTTCATTGTATGTTCTTACTCTTACGTGTCCCTAATCGCATTACGACTTGGTATCATAGCTAATAATCTTAGCTCGAACCCCCAAGTTCTTCCGACAGCAAAGCTCCTTTCCGACTCGCACGATGTCTTCTATCAGCGCCAAGGTTAGTTACCATCTCAATGCGTTTACAGATCCTAATTCAATCGGCAATGCAGATCTACATTGGCTCCAACACCGAGCGCTTCGTCATAGCCAGGCGTAACAAGCACGGCGAGTATACAATCGCCACTGCCGACGCCAAGTTCGAGCACCTGAAAGACACGAACAAGGAAATCGTCGTGGTTCTGGGTCTGGATGGATGAGATGTGGTGTGGAGTATAGCCTTTAAGACCAACGAGAAGACCAACCCGGCTCCAGTCCCCCCAAGCCGCATAACGGACAAGGAGGCTCTAGCTCTCTTTATTACTTCCCACGGTAAGGAGCAGGAAGATGAATGCGAGGTATGCAGTGGAATTAGCTATAGCGCTGGTGTTCCGATGCCATTTAATGCCTGCGTTGTTGTTAAGGGCAAGTTTAATAGCGAACATGCCAACGCCATTTATGGAAGTTAGAGGCAAGGCGAAGATATGTCTTTTTAGTATAAGACTTTAAACAAAATATAGTTTGCAATTAGCATTGTGTTTCGTTGCTAAAAGAAAAATACGGATAAGAATTTGATAATAGCTCTTGCTTTATGCAAATATACTTAAGGTCTTCTAAAACATCGCCGGCGCTATATGAACCGTATTTAGACTAGTATTTACGTTATACCTTCCCGGTAATTCCCTTACTAGCAAATATGCTAATTCCTTTTACGCCAATGTCCTAAGCGCCTTTGAAGGTCTGCCGGAAGGACTTCTTTAGTTATATCTCGATATGCTTATTAGCGGGCTTAGCGCGCGCTAGGTTACGAGTCGCTACTATTATTAACCCTATAACGCCGACAACCAGCCCTATTACGCAGCTAAACATCCCATTATAATAATTAATCCTTCCGTTATAGCTCAAATAGTAAAGTTACCTCTCCTCCTTTTATATATTTAACAACCTTTATATTCCTCTCTAAATACCAACCTTAAGATTATCTATTACTCTTACCTAAAAAGCCTAATCCTTAATCGTTAACCTACTTAAAGGTCTATCTTTATCTCTTTCTGAAATGCATCTCTACTTATTATATAAAGCTATGTAATTGCTAATAGATTAAGCAGCTAGGATTTCAAGCTTAATATTATATACCCCTTTCGACAACCCTCGTAATACAGCTACAAAGCATTAACATTCTCTTTACCCAGCCTATATTATACGGAACCTGCCCTTATTATAGTGCACTGCCTCCGCTTAGTTATTTATAAGTATATAGCAAAATACGAGAATAATTAATATAGCCGCAATAAGAGGGCCTAGGATAGAGAAAATAGTAAAGCTATATAATACAGTGTAATGATCACACTAAATACCCGTGAGTATATAGAAGGTGTCAGAGGGTTTATGCTAGCAATACGGTAGTAGAGATAACAGGGGAGCAATATCAA
>JAGKQA010000415.1:0-11076 GCA_022609195.1 Plenodomus libanotidis
ATTTATTATTTATTATTTATTATTTATTATTTATTATTTATTATTTATTATTTATTATTTATTAACCCCCTGACCTGTTCAGCCGGCGTTCTTTGCGCCTATAGAAGCAGAGGAAGAAGAGGATACATACGAGGAAAGTAAGAGTGAGGATAGCAGTGACAGTAACTGAGATGAGCTCGCGTCGTACTTTCGTCTGTCTCTCGCTGCTCTGGCCGCCGCTCAGGTAGTACCACCTGGTAGCCACGCCAGAGGCAGGAATTGAATCAATACCGATAGAGGAGGGGACACAAGGTAGACAGTGTGCAACTGGCAGCTAAAATTTTTGGACGACACTCCTTTGCAATACAACAATCACAACACTTGAGATAAATCGGAGGTGATAGATGTGTTCAGAATAGCTTGTGTACCGTTGGCTGATGAGGCAAGTCGAATCAAACAAATATATGAAGTTTGAAAGTATCGTAAAGTTTTTGGTATTTAGCTGGCAATTGTGCGTGCAGTTGAGTTTGGGGAGCGGCCGCTGCAAACCGCGGATTTGGTCCAGGGCTGGGGGTTTTCTAGTCCCTACACGGTTAACGTAACCCGGAGCACAGTCAACGTAGCGCTCCCCGTCTCTTAATAAGATAGGCTTGTAAAATCTAGCGACAGAAATTCTTACATAATATATACAAACACCCGCATTTCCTTTAGAAAACCCTGTAACTAAAGAAGGGCCTTTTATTCTTCAAGATTAGGTAATAATAAGTAATAATTTAAAGCAATCATACTATTAAAAAGACTACTTTTAGTGGTTAGCAAAGCCTCTTTCAGCTTACGATTAATATTTAAGTTGATTCAATGCCCAGAAAGTAGGAAGCTATAGTTGAAGTAGGTATCGCAATGACTTTGTTTTCATCGCTTTGAAATCTATATTGTAGTTGTGTAGAAAACTCGAAAAATGTTGTGTTGTGTCATTTTGGTGGTAAGCCGAGCGACCCACTCTTACACAGAAACCCCTGGCTTCTGGCCTCTGCGGGATTCCTTGCAGCCTACAAGCCACCTCAAGCCCCTATATCGATAATCGTAGGGTAGCATCCGCCTGGATACTCTCCGAGATCGTGCTGCATATGCCGGCTTGGACGCATCAGCATCGTAAGGGTGGTATCGAGTGTGAGGGCAGGGGTTGACTAAGTCATGACCATCGATCGCGCGACTTCGAGTATGATAGCATCCGGAGTGCGGACTGTCTTATCGCACTCGTCTAATTCTCCAATCATCACAAAGACCAGAGACCAGGAATATAAATGTGGGGGTTCGTTGCGGATATGCCATTTCAAGAGCTTTGCGAAATGACAGGATGGCATATATTTACGACAAGGTACTTGGGAGCCTCACCTGCCTTCTATATGCCCGCCAGGACGCACTTTATAAGGAGGCCGATTAGTAAGACCACGGTAATGTACTATACGGCAGGGCATCTAGTAGCCTACATGCTAGCATACGACTGCCCCGCAGACTACGCGAAGGCATCTAGATACGCGATAAGCCGTCCGTCTCCAGTCGCAGCGCATAAGGGTTGTTGGTAATCACTGCCCGGCGATTGCCTAACAATCCGCGGACCCATCTTAGTATGTAATGTCTTTATATGAGCCGCATACTGAGACGGCGGGGACGCACAGCAAGGGTTGTTGTCCAGTCAAGATATTAATACCGGACAGGGATATCTATAAACAAGTGTTGAAGCCCTGATCTGACTCATCGCTGCGCCTGCTGACTCTGATCAGCGACACGATCGTCCATTTGGCTTGTGGCAGCCCAGGTGCTCCATCTCCTGCGTCCACTGCTGCCTGGGACCTGTACACTAGCTCTGGAGACTGGCTCATCTCTTGTTACCGGAACCTGCCTGGTCAGGCATTAGAGACGGCCCCCGGTGATACGCGCCCCCTGCTCTGCGCCCCCTCCGCGGCTCCTGCCGGTCTTTCAGCCCCCAGATTTCTCAGTACCGCCCACAGCAATGGATCACTTGAAGCTTTTACGACGACCACACTCTCGCGCGAATTCTGGAAACATTACGAGAAGCCCTAACTGACCCGAACCGTAACCTGCGGTTTTGTTCGCTTATTGCCCTTCGACTTGCTTGCAAGTCGACAAGGCAAAACTCTCTCTACACCTTCTGTTGCTGCGCGACCGAACCCTAACGCGGTTGCGCGGTACTTAAGCTTTGATGGCACACTAGAAAAGATAGGTATCTTTTATAGGAGGCCCAGACATGGATCCGAAAGATAAAGGGCAACCAACTAAAAAACGCCAGACGTGGAACTGCAGGATAGGATATAAGTCAATAATTTGCCCTTAAACGTAGTCTCATCTTTATCAACCTGCTTTCGTGCAGGGGTAGCAAAGTGGCACACACCTGGGCACGAGTCTAGTATATTGTACCAACAGAGTTGATGAACAGTAAGTTCGTGATGTATGGGGTCAAAATCTGATATACTATGTATTGTCGCATGAGAGGAACTCCCCGTCTTCCGTTGCCTATTGTGGGGAACACATATTTACGTACCTCTCAAATCTGGGAACAGCGGGTACATTCGTACACCGCAATGTTTTCCAGCCCTGGAATTTCTCATGAATTGCTTCTGAGGAATGTCTCCGCTTCCATTCCCTGAACCCAGCCACACACTGGAATGCCTTCCTGAATCCAGCTGTACTTTTCGCCAGGCCTGCTATCCACCGACGGCCGACTTCGGGTCCAGACTGTGCAACACGAGTTATTCAGTCCTTTCTAACCAAATTTTTCTATCGAAAGGCACAGTCCCAAAACGGTTATAATTATGGACCAGAGATTCAAAGTGGAAGCAATATTTTAGTGACTCGCATGTCACTGGTTCAAATTTTGCAGGTCAAGTCCCCAATCTGTGAAAATCTCGAAAATGTCCCAAGCTTGAGGCTGAAGCGCCACAGGGCTAAAACATTGCACCATCTCGGAGTCGTGGTCGGCACTCAGGAGCTGTTCACATAAATAAGTAGTTCTGGAATTTGACGCGTAACAAAATGAGTTTGGCATTTGTCGCAAAGGAGCTCTACTATAGTGGAGCCCTCAATGCTCTTTCGTCTATGTAGAGCCTTCTAACTATCTCTTTTACTCAACTCTCTTCCTTTCTAGAGCATAGTAATGCACAGTTATCTATCGACCTTCATATCACGCTCGTCTCAGTTATGAGCCCCACGCGTGGAGACATATTATATAAGTATACATAGTACAGCCGCAGCCACAACCTCGGGCCAAAGGCGCTCCGGAAGTCCGGCTGAGATCCTCATCTTAATAGATTTGGTTGTTATCTCCTGTCCCGCACGTTCGGAACCGCCGTTTGGCTCATGGGTGAATGCCGGAGTAGGCTCGAGCTCGATTCCTTCTGCCTCGCACCATTGTTGATAGCTCGAAAGAGCATGGGCGTCGTTGGCTATAACAGAGGTGTCGTTGTCCGAGCGGATTTTGCAGACCCATAGGCCATATCTTCGGTGGACCCAGCTCTCACAAGACTGAATACATTTAAAGACGGCCATGCCGCTCTTTTTCTGCAGAAAATAGATATATAGCAATCCGCTATATTCATCCTTAATCAAAAGGATATAACGCTCTTTCGATAGGGAGCTGCTCGGAAAGGCGAACAGATCCCACGAAATTTGCCAGAAGGGTCATCTTGAGATAATCTGTCTGGCGTGCGTTGTTGCACAGCCAGAGCAGCGGATGCGTGCCGCACTAGCGATATGGACTCCGCGTGTTCTGTAGACCAACCATTTCAGAGCCTCTGGACCCAAGTGTCCAGATCTTAGGTGCCAGAGGAGCGCTGAATCATTTCTCAACGGCCGGGGGTTCTGCGACCTCCGGCGCTTCTCAATGCTGGCTCTTTCAGTGGGAGATAGCACAGGGAGCAGCATAATGCCTGCTCCGCTTAAAAGAGGAACTTCTGAATAGTTGGATAGCGGCTTGTATTCCAGGAAGACTAGGTTGTGGTGACGCTCGAGGCGAGCCTGGATAGTGCTGTTTTCGAGCTCCCCAATGCGTAGGGTTGCATCTAGCCCCAAAAGCCAAACGCCTTTCTCAGCCAAACGAGCCTCCGAGACGATAATAGTGTGGAATCCCTCAACAGGTACTACATTCTCGAGCTTCATATCCCTAGTCTTCGGACCTTCTGGGCCGCCAAGCACATTTTTAAGCACCCGAGTGTCCCGTCCGGTATTAGGAAAAGAGGTTATGCCTGCTCCAACCCATTCCGGATGTTCCGGCTTTACAAACAAGCCGGGAGCGAGCAGGTCTATATTGTTGACGAGGTGTTCAGAGCCATAATTATCGACTAGCGTGCTCTTTGATAGTTGATGAGCAACGGACTGCGTTGTAGTGAAGATCAACGGTGTTGCGGGCTCGAAACAGATGCGGAAAAAGAAGCTGGTAGATTCGATATACTGATTCTGCTTCCCCCCAGAGCTCGGAGCTCTGGAAGCTTCACCTTGGTACCACTCGAGTTCCTTCAGTTGCTTCCGAAGCTTGGAATATTCTGGTTTGTTAAGGCGGCGCTTTGTCTGGTTCACCGTGTGTGGGGATGGTGCTCGACAGGGGTCTCTAAAACCCAGCCGCTTTAAGCCGCTCCGGGCCAGGTGGAGTCCCTCGAACAGCGTATTCGAGCTTGGCGCAGTCCTGAACTCGCCAAATGTGGTTCCCTTGCAATCTGCAAGGGCACTTGAGTCGTGTGCTCGAGGATCCATTCGAAGACTCGTTGCCAGGAGTGAAGCAGATGCCCGCTGCTCCTTCGTGCTTGTAGTCCTTTCCGCACATTCCGAAGCGAACCACATACCGAGCTGTCCGAGCGAGGGAAGCGGTTCCCTCCATCCTTCTTTGCGAAGGTCTGAAAGAGCTCGCCCAGCCCATGCAGGGGCCAACATCGTCCTAATTGCGCGGAGGTAGTCCCGAGTAGCGAGAGGTCCCATTACCTCGGAAACGTTATATTCCCGAGCTCGAAGATAGGCTTTGAACTATAAGGTGTGCCAAACGAGTGGATCCTGCTTATCTTCGCGAGCCGAAGTGAGCATATCTCGGTATTCCTGGGCAACCGAAGCGGGCGTGGAGCCCTCGGAAGGATCGAGATTGTTGTGAAGAGCTTGAATCAGCGAGGCGAGAGAGACATCCCCAGCAGTTGTGAGCTGAATTTGGGTGATTCCGAGCAAGGTCTTGTCAATCGTTGACTCGATCCAGTCCTGAACCGCTGGGTGACGGCTAGAAAGAGCTGTATTGCGAGAAATAGACAGTCCCGAGTGTTTCAGACTGCTATCGTAGGCGTCTTTGTGTCAACGACCTCAAAAAGGCCTAGCATAGGAGGCTCCTCCCCCCGCTCGGGACTCGTGTCAATTTCCCAGTCATTATGCTGCTCGACGTAAGCCTTCTGACGAGCTTCAACGTGACGTTGATGGAATTCCTCGTGGGTCGGAACAACGTCTTTGAGGAGAAGCGGGTTGGAGCTGGCCTTCCGGTGCTCGGCGTTGGCTGGGTCGACATCGTCCCAGATTTCGCGCGCCAGACAGTGGTATTTGAGTTGAATGTACCAGTCTGGAAAGGTTCCGCGGCTCGAACAGAGGTGTAGCCCATAGGAATCGAGCCGCGTTCTGTGGACATGCCGGCTATTGCTTAGAGGAGCGGCGTCTGAAGGTAGGAAAGATTGAATAAAATGGCTTTCAGCGCTCGAAATTAACATCTGGAGTGGAAGAACATGGGCTCATGACTGAGACGAGCGTGGTATGAAGGTCGATAGATAACTGTGCATTACTATGCTCTAGAAGGGAATAGAGTTGAACGGAAGAGATAGCCAGAAGGCTATATATAGACGAAAGAGCACTGGGGGCTCCGCTTTAGTGGAGCTCCTTTGCGACAGTATTGTACATTTCATAAATAGCGCTAAATTCTTCTATGTGCTCCAGTGCCCAGTGTCCCCGTTCTGAATTTCCCTATACCATCGGTGCCACGATGATCACATACCTCAGCAGGAGTTACTCTACCGTAGTAATCACCAAACAGTCTGGTTCTATACTTATAGCAGTATATCGACTCGAAGATCCACTACACGGGAGGAAGGGGCATGATGTGTGTATTACGAACATCTGCACCCTCCGGCCCAAAGTAGCGTCCTGTTTGGAAGCTGACAATCACATCTGTCAGCCTTGAAATCCTCAGCCTGTTCGATTTGCAACCAGGAAATGCAACTTACCTCCAGTGCAAGTTGCCCAGCGCTACGTTCTTGCACGTCTCGATGAACTTGTGGACTTCGCGATCGATTTTCTCGCCGTAGACCGGAAGCTCTGCCAGAGCAAGATACCACGTGCGGTAACACTCGTTCACCATTTCACCAATCTTGTCGATGGCCTCCTGTATGGTGAGATGGTCTCGTTCCATAAGAAGCGCGATCAAGTTGTGGTCTACACCCAGTTCCAGGTCCTTGCCATAAGAACAGACGTCGTTAACCCTGTGATTGTTAGCTTATGTGCTTCGAAAAATTCGAGCAACAAAAGAAATGTTCTTACAGTGTCACCAGATCACACGCAACGGTCATACACGTCTGCAGACTGGGGTGGTCGTACACGTGCTGGGGTACGAGGATCCCCGAGGCGTACTCGGACAGAATGATTGCCGGGTATGCGCCGATCGTGCCTCTGCGCACGTTCATGTACGCATCGACATCGCGTGTGAAATTCTGGCCGCTGACTTGCTGGTCGACTTGCACCAGAAGCTGCTGGAAATACCGTCTGTGCTGCTCAATCCACCGCTCTTTCAACTCTGAAATTCCAAGAGTGTCAGCGCGCAGTACGCCTCGTCCATCATATTGGAATGAACTGCTCTCTGCAAGAAATACATGCGAGACATACCTGGTTGTTGCTCCTTTAACCTCTCCCAGCACGTTTGGAAAGCGTATCTGATGCGCATGAACAGTTCTGGGTGGTCCTTAGAATACCGAGGTGCGTCATCGCTCATGATGATCATGTACTGCTTCACCTCCTCTGCTGCGAGCGTGGGGTCCTCTTTCAAGTGTCCTTCATCGAATTCTGCAGTGCGCACGTTAGAACATTTTGGCAAGGTGTACAGGTCGGCAATCGACAAACCGCTGATGAGAGCTACTTACGATCGTCGAAAAGGAAGACCTGTGCACACAAACAATTTCACAATTTAGCTCGAACACGATAGACAAGTCGGAGGGGTCTGAAGGAAAACGAACCCAATGATTCCAGTCCAGCATCATAATCAACCGATCCTCGGGTCCATCTGGCGCCCAAATTGAGGCGAGATAGCATAGATCAACCCGCGTGTTTCTTTGTGCTGTAGCCTTGTCGAAACCCATCAGCCTATACGCGTGTCAGTTTGGGCTCTACATGCATGCACTTCAAGTCCTATGCCCAGGAGACTTGCATCCCGCAATTGCCACCATCACCGTGCCATGTGTCACGTACTGTGCAATCCATCGATCTCCCTTGATCTTGGCCGCGAAATAGTTGGGATTCACCACAGGCGGCGTCGCCATGATGGAGCCAAACAGGTCCGGCACACGGACAAAGGGCGGCCGTTCTGCTGCATGCTTTGGCTTCTTCGTGTTCGTTTCCATCGACTCCATGTGTGCTGGAGGTGCAGATAGAATCGCCATTTCGAATTTGTAACTAAGTGCGAGTTCTATGATTGTGAATCATATGATTTTGAATAAAATACGGTGGAGAGATTTAACTTTTTGATAGCCTTCTTCCTAGCACGTTGGGAATGATTTTAGGACACTTCTAACCTCCTAAACTTTTGCTTTTTAACGTGCCGAATGCCGAATTATGAATCTATATTAGCGAGGGATTGATTTTGGAATCTAGCCTTTTCAACGGAGTCAACATGCCTGCGTTCTTCCCTAGGTAAATCTGGTTGATTACGCGGTGAATGTACCAACCTCCCTGCCCCACCGCCCGATACAGTAATTCCCGATTAGGTGACTAGAATGGTTAGAGAAGGTAGCGCTGGGAATGGTTCACCGGATCTAGCCATGGCTTTTCTGAAAACGGCTCTGATTCAATGGAGCAGAAGTGTGGGCCGTATCGAGACAGATAGTCCAACGACAAGTCCCACTCTGATTGCAGATCAAAAGTTCTGTGCCCAAACATTTGTCTTCTGCCTATCCCGACGACTCTTTAGTAATCTGTGCCGTCCCTGAGAATTTTCAACAATCTGCATTCTCCTAATTGCCCTGGATGCAGTGTGAAGCTTCTGTATACTTTGCGCAATGGGTCTTTTATCAACTTTTGGCGGCTACCTGCCGCAGACTATCCTTGGGTGGTCAGCTTTTGCAGCCGCTGCCTTCGCTGTGTACAGTGTCCAGCTGGTTGTAGGAAGGCTTTGGTTCCATCCTCTATCACACATTCCAGGGCCATTTTTGGCCCGGGTGACGTACTGGTATGAGACTTATCAAGACGTTTGGCTGGGTGGCATGTATGTGAAGAACTATGCTGCCCTACACGAGAAATATGGTGAGTCTTCTAATTTCTAGGCCTAAAATAGTGTTCTGTAAGCTGGCAAACATGCATGTGCTAACAATTAGTAACAGGCCCTGTCATCCGAGCCAGCCCTGATCGGATTCACGTCAATGACCCTGACTTTTTCCATGAGTGAGTTGATTGCCTGTCAACAAATCACCACGCTCGTGCTGACCCAAGTTCCCAGAGTCTACTCTTCCGGCTCAAAGTATATGAAGGATCCTGCCTTCTTCCAAGTGTCTGGCGGTATCCCCGAGGCGCTGCCGGCTATTTGCGACGTGGAATACCACAGACGCCGAAGAAAGCTCATCAACGACTTGTTCTCAGCCAAGTCAATGGAAGCACTATCCTACCTCGTCTTGAACGTCGTCAAAAACGCACTCCGCAAGGCCGGCGAGCACCACGACGAGAACAAAGTCCTCGACATCCAACGTCTCTACACCGGCATCACCATCGACACGATCATGCAGATCCTCTGCGACCGCACGCTGAACTTCATCGACGCCAAGGATGAGGAGCCGCCGTTCCTCGCCACCCTGCGCACCTTCTCCGAGAACTTCTTCGTGCTCAAGCACTTCCCCATCCTCATCTGGGCCGCGCTGGCTCTGCCCAAGAGCGTTGCCAAGCGCATGATACCCGGCGAGTTCGAGTTCCGCGCCAGCATCAACGGCTGGATCCAAGACCGTGCCATTGAGCACGAACTTGGCGTGGAGAAGGCGCAGGATGGGCGCAAGACTGTGATTGATCTGCTTCTGCGCCCCGAGGACGGCGGCGCTCCACTAACCGCGCAGGCTGTCGAGGACGAGACGTACTCGTTCGCATTTGCTGGTACGCACACCACCAGTCATACGATGAGCATGGGCACTTACTACCTTCTCGCCAACCCGTCTAAGCTCCAGAAGCTCCGCGACGAGCTGAAGACCGTGCCAAAAAACGATGAGGGTCTCTACGAGTACAAAACTGTTCGTAACCTGCCGTACCTGAACGCCTGTATCAAGGAGGCTCTGCGCATGTCTTCGCCTGTGCCTGGGATTCTGCCTCGCCTTGTGCCTGCTGGTGGCATGACGTGGAAGGGCTACAACATTCCTGCGGGATCGTCGGTTTCGAGTTCTATCATCAGCGTTTCCATGAATGCCGATATCTTCCCCAATCCCGACCAGTTCATCCCAGAGCGATGGTTGACGAACGAGGATTTGGATCACTATATGGTCGCGTTTGGCAAGGGCTCCCGGGCTTGCATCGGTCTGAAGTAAGTTTCAACGCGCCTCCCGCTCTCCTCCGCTAGCTATGATTGCAACTACTGACATATCATCTACGATAGCATTGCCTGGATGGAGAGTTATTTGACCTTTTCCAACTTTTTCTCGGCGCTGGACATGACCCTGTTTGAGACCAATGAGGAAACGACTGACTGGACTGACTGTGGAAACTCTATGATCAAGCAGCACGTCAAGGTCAAGATCAACGCTGTCGCACCGCAGTAGGGGTCCCACTACAGACATTTTAATATGTGCCATCACATCGGCAGGAATTTGTGTTCGTACAATCCATGGACAATCTGCATTGTACTGTATACTCTATAGACTTTGGGGCTCTACGGAATGGAGAAATCACGTATACTTACGGGAGGGAATAGGCAAATTGACAAGCTTCCAACCAAGAACATTCCCAAACCGGCTTGCTTTTGATTGGCCGGCAAGGGGAGGACTAAAGGCCCTTCACACATGATGAATAAGTTCGTTCAAAGACCCATAGAGTAGAAAATGCTTATGCTCGTTCACAATGGGGAAAGGCTGGTATTGTGGATCTATAGAGGGTGCAATAACATATGTGGATTGGCTAGTAGAGGAAGGGAGAAAGTGGCTAGCCTGCAGAGAGGCTGCGGGCTATTTAGTATGACTGAGAGCCACTTGATATCTCAGCCACTTCAGGGCCATCTCCGGATCTACAGTATTATGGATTAGGAATAACTAGGTATGATGTATATTGTATAGTTTCTAAAGAGGGAAGAAAGAAAGGTTGAAGTCTTTGCAAGGAGAAGTTATTAGTAGGTAATTTAATTTTAATTCTAGCGTAAGGTTTTTTTCTTTTTTTCTGATTTTTTTTTTGTTTCATTACTCTTATGCAACCTTTCGGCTATGAAGAGGCAGCTATCTTGCTACAGAACTAATAAATATAGGGATTTAAGCGACCCGTAGCCGAATCTTTCAGCCAATCACATCCTATAATCCTTATACAAAATCAGTTTTAAGAAAAATTTAGATCTAAAAGTAGCATAAGGTTTTAACGTATTTACAGTTTTGGGTTTAGAATTATAACATTACCCCTTTTGAAAATATTATATATTTTAAAATAAATAAAATAAGTTTTTTTATCTTAAAGAGTTCGATTTAAGGGTATTAATGCTTTTAATTAATTAATAATTAACTTAAATATTCGATTATTACACTAACGAAGAAAAAGTATTGTTTTATTATATTAAGTATATTAAATTTAACTAATGAAAAGGTTTTTATTTTTCAGTATAGTTAAAGCTATAGCTTATTG
>JAGKQA010000416.1:0-10970 GCA_022609195.1 Plenodomus libanotidis
TAGTAAAATTGGGTCTCGATCTCTTTAGTATTATATATATATTGGTAAAACAGAGTTACAAGTGAATAACTTATAATACAGAAAAGATTATTATAAATATTGATCAAACTATATAGGATATAATTCGTTAATATATATATTAAATTTCCTTTCCAAAAAATATAATGTCTCCGCCATTTTTTGGGAAAATATAATATTTATGTTAACTAGATAGAGTCTTACTTATTTCCTTATCTTACTAATATAATTATATTCCAATTGATAAACGTTAACATATAGAGGAATAATAATAATCGCTATTATTAACCATTAACAGTGAAATTTGTATTTAGTAAGTAACAATAAAAGTATTAGTATTCCCAATATTTAATACATAACTAAAAGATAATAAATATCTGCACTAATTAAGTAAATACTTAATTAGTAATCTTTATTTATAGCTATTAGAACTACTATAATTAAATATAGCCTAAACTAAATACATTATTCTAGGTTTAGCTATATATTTGGAAAAATTACTTGTAACCGCGATCTTAATTAGCGATCTAAATAATATCCTTTTATAAAAGAAAATAAATATTTACACCACTTAAATGAATCCCTAGCTTATTATCTTTATTTACTATTAGAAATGTTTCGTTTACATATAATATAGAAACAAATTTACTTCTTTTTATTTGCTAATATATAAAAGTTATCTTCTTAATAAAAAACTATTTTAACTAATAATCTTAATATTGTTATTAAATAAAAGAATTTTTATTTCCAAAATTAATTAGGATTAAAAGTTTATTATATTTAAGCGTAATATAATAGCTTTAATAGTAATTTTAGCAAGTACTTTTTTAAAACAAAGCTATCTTCAAAACATTATATTATAATTATAAATATAGATATATTTCAATTATTATTAATCTATATAATAAAGGGGCTTTTATGTGAAAAAACTATTAAATAAATTATTATTTCAAACCAAAAACAATTATTAGAATTATTAATTTAAGTAATTATTATAAAAAAACTTTTATATATTATTAAGACTTTGCTAATATGGGCTAGCCGCGAATTACAACTACTTATAGCCCAGGATTTGGTACCAGCGTCTAAATAATAATAACTAACCGAGTATTGATTTACCTAGTGCGATTTTTTTGGGTATATGTTGTTTTTACTAATTTCTATGTTAGAATGGTTTTCCCTTATTTTAATATAATATTATTACTTTATACTCAGCTTTTACAATTATATAATAAAATACAATTACTTTTCAGGTATTGTGTTGTACTGAGATATATATAAATTTTAGCCATAACTAAAATGAGATATAAAATGGGGTTTCCAAAGAAATTATAAAATGAAAAATAAAGTCTTCGAGAAAATAATATTATTAGAATTGCTAATTTAAATAATTATTATAAGTAGAAAAACTTTGATATTTTACTGAGATTTTGCTAATGCGGACCATTTACGTATTATAGTTATTTACGGGCTAAGACTGAATAGTAATGCCTAAATAGCGGCAACTAGTCAAACTTATATTAGCCGGTGTATATATTCGTTATTGATTGTTTCTCGATTTCGTTAAAAGGATTTATTTACCTTTTAAATAAATAAATTAAAGAATAACGTAGTTAATCAGTACCTTACGCATACCAGTGTCTCGCGCAATTTTCCGCAATACTACTATCCTCTACATTCGCTACGCAATTATTCCGCAACCAATAATATCTATGCAATCCCAAGAAGCACAAATCATCTTAGCTATTAAAGCAATCTAAACATCCAAAAAACTAAGTCGCCGAGCCGCAGCGAAGGCCTGCAATATCTTTATAATTATTCTACACGATAGAATACACGGCCTTACTCCGCTCGCCGGCCGCCGATCCACTCTCAAGAAATTAATCAAGATTAAAGAAGAGGTTATAGTTTGATATATATTGGATCTGGATATTGGCAGGTTCGTACCTTGGATTGATAATGTATTAGCCATGGCGGATTATATCCTTGCAATATAAACTAAGCGACGCATCGGAAAGCAATGGCCCTACCTCTTTATTTAGCAATAAGAAGAGCTGCGCATGCGTTTCACTTATGCCTACGACTTGTATTAAGTTGTATAAATAATTCCGTCTATTCTGAAATATGCAATATAAGTAGGGGATTGAAGATAATAATATATATAATATTAATAAAACCGGCTTTAAAATAGGCATAGTTTGCGGTTAACTACTTGTTATATTAATTAATTAATATGGAAAGAGTAAGAGTATAGAGCCTAGCAATTGGGAATAGGTAACTGCTATTACTTATATTAATAATAGATTTGCTATTCCTCTATTTCTAATTTTCTAAGGCTAATATTACCTCGCTAGTTGGTATATAGAAGGAGGTCTGCCGGACGGTTAATTTATTATAATAACTTCTGATAGATAGATCGATAACTAAATAGATTTGAAACAAATTCAGCACTTTAATAAATATAATAGTTATATATCGGCTATTTTCGAGGAATCTTATAAGGAAAATAAGATCACTCTTATTTATTTACCTTCTTACTCCTTATATCTTATTTAGCCATTTAATATCGAGCTTTTTAGTAAGTTAAAGCGAGCGTATAGTCGAGAAATATTTATACACATCTAAAGCTATATTACTTATATTATTAAGACGGACATTATTCTCGCATTTTATGCAGCTTATAAAGCTTCTTTTATAGCTGAAAATATAGGAGCCTCTGGAGGTGCCAGACTTATCTTATTTAATCCGCAAGTTATAATTAATAAATTAAATATTAAAGTACGGACGACAATACTTACCGTATCCCCTTTCGCTAATGCTAAGCCTTAAGTGACCTAAATAAATGCTATATAACCTAATAAAAGCTATTACTCAAGCTACTGTAGTAAATAAGTTAATTAGTAATTATTAAGAAAGCTCGCTAATACCAAACTTTTCATTTACTAAGTATATAGCGAAAGAAATAATGGAAATAGCATATAAGATAACGCTTATATCAATAGAGCTCCGGAACCTTTAAGTGGCTAATAATAATATATTTAGCAAATATTAAAGGCTCAAAAAGACTCGCCTGCATTAAGGAGAGATATTTACTCAAGTGGAAGGAAGTTAAAGTATAGCAGAGAAGGATGTGGAGGCGCAGATAAAAGTCAATAAGGGTAGATAATGTAGTAGTAAGAATAGGGGACCGGCGATTGCCTAGAAGCATAGCAACTACGGCAAGACTAATCCTAATATATAGACCTACCAGGTCTGTAAAGAAGTACTAAATACATATAGTTCCGATTAGTTAAAATTGAATTAAATGGTCATTATTAAATAATTTAGGTTGAGAGTAATAGTATTGTAGGAAAGTGCGCGAGGTACTAGTACGCAAGAGGTACTAATAAACTACATTATATATATCATATTAATAAGTAATTATTCCTTTTATATCTAATAATATACTTAGAACTAGGATCGCTTAATTAACTTAAAAATATATTAACGTAGTTTAATTAAGACCCAGCGTACTTTGCCGCTATATTACTAGTTTCAAGTTAAAGTCCCTAATAATAATTAATAAATTTAATTAAAACTAATCGGAACTCTATATATTAGACATTTTTTCATTAATTTGACATATTCATACATTATAATCAATATTGCCATAGTTGCCAGCCACACTTCCAAATGGTTGCCGGCCTCCGATCTTTAACACTAAGATTCCTGCGCCTTTTGCCCGTTTCCTGCGCCGCTGTTTCTTTTTAAGCCAAAATTTGCATTACTTCTTCTTAAGTAAGTGTCCTACCTTAACGGACACGAGTTTTCTTAGCTCTCCAGCGCTTACTAAGAGCATCGTTAGCGGCCCGAAGGTTCCGGCTTTTTGTTAATAAAAGGTTCACCTCGTACGCTACAGCTATTATCCCCTTTGCTATTTATTGAACTGCCCAAAAAATGGGTATAGGCGAGCTTCCTTAATAACCGTCAATTTAATTATTTACTAAAGCGGCTCATGAAATCGTTTTACTGGGATTATATAATGTTTATATTACCTAAGGTTTAGCGTTAGCGGAAGGGGACCCGGTGTTGTAACCCAACTGCAGGAGGGGTCAGGAAACGGAACCCCTGATGCCACAGTCTACCCACTCCGCTTTTACGGCACATCTCTTATGTCAGGACACGCTTACGTCAGCCAGACACAGGGTTAGGGTTGGCAGACCCACATACGGATATGTTGGATAGGTTGCTATCCAAGCTATCCAGTACTGAAGATGGTATGAAGGCCATAGGATATAAGGACACGGTCAACAGCAGATAAATAATATTTCCTTCATAGCTCTTCAGTTTGTCAATCTAAGTATTCAGCCCACCCTGAATAGCCTTACGGCTTCTGATCATCACTTGCACGAAAGAACGTTCTCAATATTGCACTCGTCACCTCTACTACCTTATTGCTAACATAAACCCTCTAACACCTTCTATATACTTATGGGTAGTTAGTGTAATCATTATACCCGGCAGGTGTTAATATCCGTACTTTGATATTTAGTTTATTAATTATAACTTGCGGATTGTATAGGATAATTCCAGCGCCTCGAAAACCTCCTGCCATATTTTCAGGTATAAAAGAAGCTTTATAGGCAGCGCAGAATGCGAGGAAGAACTCGACCTTAGTAATATAAGTAATATAGGCCCGGATAAATGTTAATATTTCTTAACCGTACGCCTGCTTTAACCTGTTAAAGAGCTTAATACTAAGTGGTTGGGTGAGATGTAAAGAACAAAAAGATAAATAGATAGGAATTATCTTATTTTCTTTACGAAATTCCTTAAAAGCAGCTAATATATAATTCTTATATTTATCTAAGATCAATATCCGATATGCACCTTATATTCTTGCTTTTCTATATTTATCGAAGTGCTCGACCTATTCTAAACTAGTTTAATTATCGGTCCACCTATTGGAAGCTACTATAATATACTAATCATCCGGCAGACCACACTCGGTATACTAACTGGCAAGGTAATATTAGCCTTGGATAATTAAAAATAAAGGGACAGCAAATCCATTGCCACTAATACAAGCAGTGGCAGTTGCCCATTCCCGATTTCCAGGCTATATACTCTTGCTCTTTCTATATTAATTAGCATATATAATAATTATTCAACCGCAAATTATACTTATTATAAAGCCTATCTTGTTAAAGTTATATATATCGTTATCTATGATCCCTTACTTATATCGCAATTTCAAAATAAACGATACTGTTTATATAATTTATTGGGATCTTGAAGTAAGGATTGCTAGAAGGTATAGGCACAAGAAAAACGGGTCCCCAATTCTGGTTATCGTTCAACAAAGCGGTAAGGTCACCGCATTCCAACGCGTTTGTTAGTATACATTGCAAGGATGTAATTCGCCATTTCTCGCATATTATCAATCCGGAACGGGAATCTTGGCGCATTCAAGTTCAATAAATATATATTTTATTATTACCTCGTCTTTAATCTCAGTTAAATTATGGTTGGTGGCAAGATGGTCCGCGAGCGCAGCTATGCCGTTTATTCTATTGCGGAGGGTAGTTCTGGGGACATTGTAGAGTTTTGTAGCGGCTCGACGACTGAGTTTCTTTTTGATCTTTGGATAGCCTTAATGGCCAGAATGATTTGTGCTTCGCCAGTTTGAATAGATATTATTGGTTATGAAAGAATCGCGTACTAAAGTTATAACGTAGTATTGAAATAGTAAAGTGCGAGGGTCCTGACATGCGCGGGGTCCTGATCAACTATATTATAGGAATATCGGTACTTTATATAAGTATTCTAAAAATTATTGAATGTTAATACGCCTAACTATATATAATAGAATTACGAGATACTCCTATAAAATGGAATACTACTAAGATTCTATAAAACTTATAAGATTAACAAGGAATAAATTAAGGTACTTTAGGAGTACTTTAACGAAAATCTAAACTAAGGATATATTTAACCTTCTAGATTACTAATAGGATATTTGAGTCTCTCTATATCAAAGAAAATAAGCAAATTATTATTTTGTATTAATTATCGATAACTTAACCATGTTATAGTTAAGAATATTGCGTATTATTATTAATTAAAGAATTATAAGAAAGACTTCAAAGGACGAAATGGTTTATAGCCTTTAACCTTAAAGGAGCCTATGGTTTAATCAGAATAAAGAAAGGATAAGAATAAAAAATAGCTTTTAGAATATACTATAGATACTTTGAATATTTGGTTATGCTTTTGGACTTATTAGTATATTAGTATTATTTAATGAAATAATTAATCAGGTCCTATATAAGTACGTAGATATCTTTACCATTATTTACCTTAGAGATATATATATATATTCCTGATATTAAAACTATATAAGCAATAGATATCTTATATACTCTAGAGTCTTAAGGATACTAAACTCTTTATGAAATAATAAATTAATTATTTAGGCTATACATTAGTATTAGGAAGAATCCGAGTTTCAGAAAGATGAAGTAGAAGCTTTTATTAAGCAGCTAATACCTAAAATTATTATGAATATTAAAGCATTCCTCGGGCTTAAGCTTAATTACCTAATCTATAATAAGAAATTTATAGAAATTATAATTCCCCTTTTTAATATAATATAGTTGATTATAGCTCTATGAATTATTAAAACTTAGGTTACTTCGATAATAGTAAGGTGCTTAATAAATTATAGACCCGATAGTGGGAATTCTTCTGATTATTCGACCTTCTAATAATTTATTATAAAGATATAAAAAAATGGTAAAGCTAGCACCTTAAGCCAATAATGAGATTACAAAGAATAAGAACTACCTAAAAGATAAATAATATTTATAGTAGATAAGTTGAGAAAATTTTATTTATAAGGAACGAGGTATTAATATAATATACAAAATTATATAAAGTACTAGGAACCCTAGTACAATAATGCCTTGGGAGTAGAATAACCTTATTTTCGCAATATTATAATAATCCTATATATATATACTAAGTAACCACAGTAATCTTTTATTAGATTAAGTAAACATAAACCTGCTTAACCCTTAAAACAGAATAAAAATTATCTTAAGAATATATTAGAGATATATAAGTTATATAAACTTTCAAAGCCACTCCTAATACCTAGTACTATATAGTCTTTTATTGGCTTAGATTTTATAATTAAGCTATTATTATTATTATAAAAAGCCTTAATTAATATTATCTTCGATATTATTTTAATAATAGTTTGCAGATTAATTCAGTGTACTTACTTTATTTTACATAAAGAGGGTACCAATTTAGAAAAACTTACCTATATTATTCTTGAAAGAATTATTAGTAATTACAGAACCTTAGCAGAAATTATTACTAATAGAGATGGGCCTTTTACTTCTAACTTCGAGAAATTGCCTATAGCTCAACCGAGCTTCTAGCAGAAAATAAATACTTTACATCATCCCCAAATAAATAAATAAGATTAATAATTAACTAAAATTATAGAGTAATGCTTATAATTCGACCTTAAATACTAATAAGATAGCTAGGTTAAACTCCTGCTAATAGTATAATTCGCTTATAGTAATATATTAATCTTTATTACGGAAGAATCTCCTCCCTATGAAAACTTCGAATATAAGTTACGTGCTTATTATAAACAGACGATCTTAAAGCAATACAGAGAATTAGATAAATTCAGATTTTTTTCAAAGAAATTCAGTAATATATTTACTTTATTAAAAATAAAATAGTTCTCTATATAAATCATAAAAGAATTAAGGAATTAATCCTTAGGAAGCGAGACAAACTTTATTTTCTTCGTCGCAATATTAAAATCAAGCGACCTAATAATAAACTTAATTATAAGGAAGTAAGATTATTTAAAATTCTAGATAAACTCTTAGTATTACGACCCTAGTCTGGTATAAGCTATATATACGGTTGGAAGGATTATTCGGATAGCGAGTTCGAATATTAGCTAATCTTGTAATCTATATAGCTCTGTAGAGCCTTCCAATACTGCGGTTATTATACTTAAATATTATCCATAAACTCTTATTACCTCTAATAGTAAGGATATATTCTTTTTTTTCTCCCAAAAAATTTTACTTTGTAAATCAATATCAAGAAAACTTAAAATTGCAATAAAATACTATATTCCAAGATTCTAAACCAAAATGTAAAGTAGAATATATATTTAATTTTAGAAATAATAATGAGGAATGTCTTATTGAATGAAAAGACTATAATTACACTGAGAACTTATAGAAATTAAATATATACCTCGCTAATACCCTTCCGAAACTCCAGAAATAGGAAGAAAATATTATGCTAAGAAATAACTGGGAAACCCCATTAAGAATTAAACCCATGTCTTTTCGGTAATATGCCTAAGAACTTTAACTAACTAAGCTATAGGATGGAAATACATTATTTCTCCGAATAATATTGGAAACCTTAGTAAACAAGCGGCTTTAAACCTATTAGGAGCCTCTAGAATTGCTAATAAGCAACATAGCGGTATTGCTAAGCATGAAATCAGATAGGCTTATGTTTATCTACTCATTTAAACAAATAAATCTAATTTATAATACTAAAACCCGTAATCTTATATATATCCGTAATAGCCATAGAACTCCTTAGCTGTAAAATAGTTAATCTTGGAATACTCTTACTTACTCAATATACTCAAAGACTTTAAACTAGTGTTAACTATATATGCTCACCGCTTTACTAGATATTCTTTTATAAATAAAGGCGTTTCAGATAAGCCATTGCCTAAAAAGCATAATAATAAGCTTTACAAAGAAACTCCTTAGCTTTCCGCTCTTAAAGCTATACCTTTTTTTCTTTAATTAAAGTATATAGTACTACATAATTAATAAAAATAAATATTTATAGCAATATCGAAACCTTTATATTTACAGTTATACTTTATATATACTAACTAAATAATGCAAAATTTGATTTATTATTCAATGTTACTATCTTTGTACCGCATATAAGGTATAATGTATAGTTTTGAACCCTGGTATATCGCTAAAGGCGGATAAGGAATTATATTAATTAATTGTTTTAGAATGAGACTTTTCGATTTTATTAAATATAACGAATCAGGTCTAAGTAAGTTGAGGGTTATAGTAGTAGTACTAGCGGATATACAGATTAGGAAATCGTATAAGTATTTTGGCACGAGGCCTAGATAGAGAGAATAGTGTATAAGAGTCTTAGTATTAATTGTTTTGATATTATCGTTATTCGGCTTTTTCTTAATCTATAGCCTCGATGTTATTGAGGCGAAACTGCCCAGAAATATATAATTTTCCAACCCAATTTTATCTACTTCTATTGGTTTCCAAGCTGAACCGTTCTAGAAATAGTTCCGGGATTGATTTATAAATGAATCATAAGTTTCCCGGATTTCATATATAAATAACATATATTGGAATCTTTGATTTATAATTAGGTAGGAAATAAAGTTAGTCGATGTTTGCTATATCTTCTAAAAGATTCTATTACGTAGCTTGCTTACGTAATCGAGTCTTAGTACCCCTAACCCTTACATAATAATATGGTTCTGGTGGGTAACAATGATATAGTCTAAAGCTTAATTAGAGCGTTATTAAATAAATAAAACGTTAAATACGTTTTAAATTTTAATATTTTAGTTTTTCAATATTCGATAGCTTTTATAATTATTAGAGCTTATTCTTTCATTATATATTATTGTATATTACTATTACATTATCCTGTAGATAATTAACGCTTGTATAAGAAAGGTATTACGTAGACGTTAAAGAGATACTAATAAGAAAGAAAACATTACTAGGGTTTTCCGAGACGGAAGAGTTAAGGTGGGAGATAATATTATAAACCAGATAATAGTTAGGTTAGGAAATAGCCTAAAAGATAATTTAGTACTAAAGCTAATATAAATGCTATAGGATGTAAGAAAACGGTTATAACTATATATATATATATTGTTTGTAGCTCTTTGGTTATTAATTTAAATATTTACTCGAAGAGCCTTATAGCTCCTAATTACTCTAAGACGCAAAAGTCTTAACATTGCGCCTTGATTATATCTATTGCCTTAATACTAAATAAATTCTTTAACCTCTTTTATTTACTTACGAGTACTTAGTATAAATATTATAAATATTATTACTATAATTCTTATATTAATAAACTAGACTAGTACGGGGTTAGATAAGGATTTAAAATATTATTGTTAAATTAATAATAATAAAAGTATAATAAAATAAAGTAATTTTATAGTTAGGTCTTTTCTATTATATATATATATATATATGTAAAGTTTTGAACTACTGTCAAAAGTTATAATGTTAAAACCCGGCACGGCCAGGATTCTAGCTATATAGCTAGCTAAGAAATAATATTCTTCTAAATAATTTCCATGATTATAAAGCCCTAGTAACCTAGCTTTACGTTTATAAAGATAAATCCTTATATTAAATAAGTATAAAATAAAATATAACATAGATAGATACTTAAAAAAAACTATATTAACCTTTTTACTGAGTTACTTATGATAACATTAAAGCGAAATACAAAATTGAAATAAAATTTCCAATATTCTAAATATATCCCGTCCTAAGCTGGTTAATCTTTTAATAGCTTATTAAATATTACGTAAACTTAAAGTTATTTAAGAGAAATAAGCATTGGTTATATTAACGAAGGGAGATTATAATAGCAATAATTATAATTATTGTATTTAGAATTAAGGATATTGAAAAGATATTTATTGTAACAATATTGGTAAATAGATAAGCAGAAAGACATTTTCGCATAAGTTTTTTATGAGAATTGAACTTAAATGCATTATGTAAAGTAATGTTAATTATTATAAATAAGTACTTTCCTTATTAATAATAAGGTAATTATATAATTAATAAAGAAAAGTAAGTTATTTTCCCCCCTTACTTTGAATCTTAATT
>JAGKQA010000417.1:0-10849 GCA_022609195.1 Plenodomus libanotidis
TCCCCGCTTGATGTGTTGGATATCAAGCTCCTAATGGCGCAGCTGACCGCTGGCCTGTTCCTTGATCTGCTGTTGGTCCCTTGGGTCATAACACTATGGAAGGTTCTGGATGTTACAGAACTTGATGGAACCCTGTCGAACACTTGTGTCTGTCTATATGTAGACACAACGACCGTGTAATTAGTTATTATTCGCTTTCTCTTCTTCAGTTGAGGATTCTCGTCAATATAGGATCGCCGGTTGCAACAACACCGCCCACGCCTCTCATACGGAGCTCAGCCGACTGCTGGCCTGTTTCGTGACCCGCAGTTGGTTCCTAGGTCATAACAGTGTAGTGTATTCTTAGGGATATGCCATGCTCGAGAGGCCTGTCTTATTGGCATTCCATCTTCGATGGCATTAAGTGCGTCATATATTTTGGTTTCGGAGTATGGCTTCATAATGATTTGATTGACATCTGTACGAAGTTTGGAGTTCCGGGAAAAATCCTTTATAAAGTTATGGAAGGATATATACAGGCTGGGTAGAGACGTTTATGCGATTGTGGGGTGTCCGGAATGGGGTGCTCCAACGTTAGGAAGAGTTCCCTGGCTAAAGATTCTTTTGTATTAGGCTGGATTCGGTGATTTATAGTACTGTTTCGCTTACTCACATTTCTCCGATTTCATCGCATGCCCACGTTCTCAAGCACACCTTCTCTTCCATCCAACAAAGATACGCTGCAACACTACCAAGTATGCTACCGCTCTGCTTCGTCCTATTAATATCGGCGGCAGCCGCTGCAGGTCACTTCCCAAGAGTTTATACTGGTAATCCACCTTTAGGGCTTGTAGCCGGCGCACTTGTTGGTTTCGAGTTAGTCTCTCCTAGCGCTTTACTTTACTCGGCTATTCTAACTGGTGGGTAGCATCGAGAATCCGTTCAACCAGAGGTGTAAAGCTATTATCAAGTTCGATGACACCACCTTCCTGCCTATATCCTTCTCCCTCGAGCCAATCGCATGCAATGGCGCTTAGACGGCGCGCTTCTTTGTGCCACCTAAGTCGCCAGATGTAGCGGCTACTGTTGTATTGTGGGTAGACTGTTGCTCTTTCCTAGGATCACCTAGCTAAGCTTTTACCCACAGTTGATGCCACTGCATAGCTCGCATTCGTCTTCCTGCTCCTCACCGTGGGAAGCAATCAAGAGAGCCAAAGCCTCCTTGTCCGTCATGCGGCTTGGGGAGACCGGAGCCGGGTTGGTCTTCTCGTCGTTCTCAAAGGCCATGCTCCACACCATATCTCGCCTATCCAGTCCCAGAACCGCGCCGATTTCCTTGTTTGTGTCCTTCAGGTGATCGAAATTCGCGTCGGCAGTGGCGATTGTATACTCGCCGCGCTTGTCACGCCTGGCCATAACGAAGCGCTCGCTATTGGAGCCAATATAGATCTGCATTACCGATTGAAATTAGGATCTGTAAACACGTTAAGGAGATGACAACTGACTTCGGCGTTATTAGAAGATATTGTACGAGTTGGAAAAGGAGCTCTACTGTCGGAAGAAGGTAGGCGTTCGAGCTAAGAATATTAGCTATAATACCAAATTGTAATGCGATCAGGGACACGTAAGAGTAAGAACATATAATTAAAACGGTCGGAAGTATGCTTATTGGCAGGTAGCTTCAAGTGTTATTGTCTGGAGGAAAAAGTGGCAGCGTTGGGATTGGGATGGGAGATATTGTCATTGATCGGGCAACCAGAAAAGGCAGTCGTATAACAAGCCCCCTTCCACAACTACCAACTCGCACCCTCTCTCAACCTTCCACCTTACCTACCACGTTCCGTCTTTGAACCTTCGCGATATATACATCTACAATTACCAGGCCATCGTTCTTAGTAAGTTGTTTACACCCTCACCATCCTACTACCTATCCCAACCACCTGCTTGTCTCGCGTCTCCATCCTCATATAACAAGGTCACTTGATCAGCCTATCAACCAACAAGAGATCACTGCCGTAAAGATACCCAAAAGTAGTCCCTCTGAAAGTGACAACAGCACTGGATGAAATAAATCAGGTCACCGAGTTCAAGATGTCGGGGTGGATGCGATTTGAGAACTTGATTAGATGTCGTTGAACTTTGTCTCGGCCGGAATCGAGCGAGGCCACCCGTCTGGGCCCCACTTCCCCTGCCGCTAACCCGCAAGTCGTACCAAGACATCTTAGCCATTGCTGTCGCCATTCGTCATCAAGCTGCCCTGTCCCCGGAGCTTTCTTCACACTCCAATCCGGGAATATCCTGCCCTATCGCACGCCATCGCGCGAGCCGCAATCGCAGTCAAGCTACCGAGCCCCGACGTATCATCTCAACCCCAAGCCAGGCTGATAATGCGATAAACGAGGACAGTGTCCCTCTGAGCTTCGTGCCGGGCATGGATATCCTCGAACATACGGAATCCACTATGGTCTCGACTTGGACACGAAGATAGGCGGCAATGTTGGCATCCAGGCATTATTTTTGCGGATGTTCCCGTTAGTTGAGATTAATAACCTGCCTCGAATACAGACAGTAGTTATCTGCCGGGTGCGAAAGCGCTAAAGTCCACATTATTGGCCACGCCTGCCAGCGTAAAGCCTTTTGTGTCGGCAGATATATTGCTGAGCTCCTGATCGAGACCACCATATGCAGGTGTGTTGAAGATCCCTGCAAGCGCTGTACCTTCATTTGTGGAACTCACCCCCGAGATCTTTTGCCCAGTGCGCTTGGAGGCGACTTTCTCAAGGGCTACCTTTGCAAGTGCTTGTAGAGCTTCGTTAGAGGCCCGCTGCTGTTGCAACTCTTGTAAAAAGGCCATCTTATCCTCTTTAAAGTCGTCTTCATCCTCGTCAACTTCTTTGGCTGTAGTGGAGATAATTGTCGCTTGAATTGCCGACATCTTGTTCACAGCACTCGTAATCTGCCCCCTCAGCGCCGTCTCGATTTCTTGCAGCTTGCCATCTATCTCGGATCCTCGCCGAGCGCTTTGAAGACTATATGTCGGTGCAGAATCTATTAGCTTTTCGCTTGTGTTTGTTTTGCAGATAGCAAAGAGAGGATTTTAGGGGGAGAGCCATACGCGCTGGAGGCTTGCAAAACAAACGTGATACTCTCTTTGCAATTCCGTAGCTCTTCCTTAAAAGACTCTAGTCGTCCGTGCCTGAAAACACCCAGCGTCACATTATCCCGCCAGGAGCTCTGCTCCCCCGAGCCATTTCGTGTCCACTGGACGAGCGCAACCTGGATTGAGCTGCACGTAGCGCCACAGTTCGCGACAACGGTATTGAGCTCGTCGCGCAGTACAATTTCCGAAACGTCTAGCTTGAGCGCATCGGTAAGTTGCTGAAGGACGGCCTTGACGGGCTCAATATTGCTTCGCAGATTCCTAACTTTCTTGGGTGCGTCCTTTATATTATCGATAGTAGTGAGGAGAAAGTGTGCGCTCTGTATGGCTGCAGTGGCGATACTCAGCGCCGAACTAATAGGATCCATAGTGTCGAACCTTAGATGCAAGTGACCAACTTGAAAGTATGCAGTAATAGGAAGCTTTTGAATGATGGGATGGATTTGCAGGAGAAGGAGAATCAACTCAGCTGTAAAGGGTAGTTGGGTTGCATGTATGTAACATTGCATTCCTCCTGCTCCGCGCTTGGGTGCGGACTTACTGTTTCAGGCTTCTGCTTCGGCGCCTAATGGCTTGTAGAAGAACTGGGGCCCACTACTGTGCAGGGGTGGATACCGCTAAAGCTAGTCCCGTCTTGCCCCTGGTAAGGTCCACGTACAGACCCCCGATTTCGGGGTATTTCGAATCTCCAATTCATTCTGGGATAATCCCTTTCACCTCTGGTCCCTTTTTCAAGACAGGCAGTCAAGCTTACCACCCAAGAACAGCCCAATTCCAGCGCGTAAAAGCCTCTAGTTTCACAGGTCTTCGCCACTAAACGCTGGTGGTCAGAACGCTTAGACCGAACACTACCTAAGGTGCTACCAATGGGCCCTGGCAAGGTCCAAGAGCAAAGCGAGACACCTTTGTCAGGGCGCCAGCAGCACATCAGTCACGTAAATGCGGAGCATAGCGGACTGGCTTTCGCGGGCTCTTTCGGCAATATTAACATCAACGACTGTACGTATCAACATTCCCATTTCCCGGTGCAATAAGGCCGTCTTCTAAGTATTCCTGTTATGTGTATCGACCCTAACTGACTTTTCTTTCTAGCTTCACGTGCCAAATTAACAGAGCTGTTCGAAAATCTCCCGCAAGCTTCGTTCAACGCCGCAAGCAAACAACACTCGCCTTCTTGCCTCGAAAACACACGGCAAAATGTCCTTAAGCAGATTGACGATTGGGCCAATGGCGGCAGCGAAAAGCACATATACTGGCTCAAAGGCATGGCTGGCACTGGGAAATCGACTATTGCTCTGACGGTTTCTCGCAAGTTCGCCAAACTGGGTTGTCTCGGCGCGAGCTTCTTCTTCTCCAGAGGCGGTGGCGACCTCGCTTCTGCCGGGAGCTTTGCGATTACTATTGCCGCCCAGCTAGCCCGCGCCATCCCAAGACTCCGAAAATCCATTGACGATGCCGTTGTGTCCAACCTGAATATCCGCGACCTAGGGCTGTACGACCAGTGGGAGAAGTTGGTCTTAGGGCCGCTAGAGCAACTGCGCAAAAACGTGGACCCGCTCCTGGTCATCATCGTGGTTGATGCGCTGGACGAATGCGACAACGAAGATGATGTTTCCCTACTGATCAAATGCCTCACTGCCGCTACAACGATCCAAGGCTTTCGACTGCGTGTGTTCGTCACGAGTCGACCGGAACAGCCAGTCAAACTCGGGTTCGACGACTTCTCGCGGAATGCACACCGAGCTTTTGTCCTCCACGACATTGAACAATCAATCGTCGATCAGGACATCAGACTATTCTACAAGGACCAGCTCGAGCGCATAGCCAAACGATTCGGCCTTAACAAAAGCTTTCACTCTGACGAGACTGTCCGAATCCTAGTAGAGAAATCCAGTGGCTTATTTATCCACGCCGCTACTGTGTGTCGCTTTCTTCAGGAAGGGGGACAGGTTGCCCAAGACCGTCTTTCTCATCTGGTCTCCACGGGAAGCATCCTAGTCAAGCCGGAGACAAGGCTGGACCAGATGTATACTACCGTCCTAACATCTTCACTCGCGACACCACTTGAGCCGGTTGAGGCAGCTAAACTCCAGGTCTCGTTCAGTCGTATCGTCGGATCTATTGCGATTCTCTTCGATGCAATGGGATCTGCTGATCTAGCTACTTTACTGGATGAACCTAAGGGCGTTATCCCTTCGACGCTGCACTGCCTCCATTCAGTGCTTGATGTTCCAGAGGAAGACGAGACTCGGCCCATTCGTCTCCTCCACCCATCTTTTCGAGATTTCCTTTTGGACCCACAGAGATGCTTGGACAAGACATTTCGTATTGACGCTAAAGCTATCCACCATCATCTGTTTGAATGCTGCCTTCGGCTCATGAAGAAACATCTTCAACGGAACATGTGCAACATCAAGCAATTTGGAGTGCGGGCTCGTGACATTGCCAAAGCCGATGTGGATAAGTGCATAACTCTTTCTCTTCAATATGCTTGCCGCTATTGGATTTATCACCTTCAGCAGAGTGATGTTGATCTGAGTAGACACTTTGACACCATGGACTTTTTCCGCACACGTTTTCTTTACTGGCTCGAGACTCTCGCCTTAGTCGGCCGACTGTCCGATGGCATTACTATGGTCAGGCTGCTTGAAAGGAGATTAGCCCCCTCATCGGTTGCACTCAATTACAAGAAGACTAATAGGATGAGGCGTCAATTACTGCACCTTTGGGATAAAGCGAAATCAATACGGAAAGCTCTCGATACCGCTTCGACGCCTTATCATTATCCAGCCACTACTTCTCTGTCTCTACACTCGATAGTATATGATGCTATGCGATTTCTTCTCAGCAATAGCGCAATTATCGAAGAGGCTCCCCTGCAAGTATATTCATCAGCGCTCATATTTAGTCCCACCCAGAGTTTGACCCGGAAGCACTTCAACCGGGAGGAGCCAGACTGGATAATAAGGAAGCCGCTCGTGGAAGAAGACTGGAGCGCATGTATTGCGACGCTCGAGGGGCATAGCCATGCGGTCAGCTCAATCGCCTTCTCGCTGGATAGCCGCCGGATAGCTTCCGGGTCTTTTGACACTACCGTTAGGCTCTGGGATGCACAGAGCGGCGGCCATATTGCGACGCTTAAGGGGCATAGCGGCCAGGTCAGATCAATCGCCTTCTCGCCGGATAGCCGCCGGATAGCTTCCGGGTCCGACGATACTACCGTTAAGCTCTGGGATACACAAAGCGGCGGCTATATTGCGACGCTTAAAGGGCATAGCGGCTGGGTCAGGTCAATCGCCTTCTCGCTGGATAGCCGCCGGATAGCTTCCGGGTCTGATGATGCTACCGTTAGTCTTTGGGATGCACAGAGCGGCGGCCATATTACAACGCTTAAGGGGCATAGCGGCGGGGTCAGCTCAATCGCCTTCTCGCTGGATAGCCGCCGGATAGCTTCCGGGTCTGATGATGCTACCGTTAGGCTTTGGGATGCACAGAGCGGCGGCCATATTACAACGCTTAAGGGGCATAGCGACCAGGTCAGATCAATCGCCTTCTCGCCGGATAGCCGCCGGATAGCTTCCGGGTCCGACGATACTACCGTTAGGCTTTGGAATGCACAAAGCGGCGGCCATATTGCAACGCTTAAGGGGCATAGCAGCTGGGTCAGGTCTATCGCCTTCTCGCCGAATAGCCACTGGATAGCTTCCGGGTCCAGTGATAATACTATTAGGCTCTGGGATGCACAAAGCGGCGGCCATATTGCGACGCTTAAGGGGCATAGCAACTGGGTCATGTCAATCGCCTTCTCGCCGGATAGCCGCCGGATAGCTTCCGGGTCTTTTGACACTACCGTTAGGCTTTGGGATGCACAGAGCGGCGATTATATTACAACGCTGAAGCGGCATAGCGACCGGGTTAGGTTAATCGCCTTCTTGCCGGATAGCCGCCGGATAGCTTCCGGGTCTTATGACACTATTAGGCTCTGGGATGTACAGAGCGGCGGCTATATTGCAACGCTGAAGGGGTATAGCGGCCGGGCTAGGTCAACCGCCTTCTTGCCGGATAGCCGCCGAATAGCTTCCGAGTCCGACGATACTACCATTAGGCTCCGGGACGGGGATAGCGGCTGGGTCAGCTCAATCATCTTCTCGCCGGATAGCCGCCGGATAGCTTCCGTGGCCGACGGTAACACCATTAGGCTCTGGAATGCACAAAGCGGCGGCTATATTGCGACGCTTAAGGGGCATAGTGACTGGATTACCTCTATCGCCTTCTCGCCGAATAGCCGCCGGATAGCTTCTGGGTCTTATGATACTACCGTTAGGCTTTGGGATGCACAAAGCGGCGGCCATATTGCAACGCTTAAGGGGCATAGCGACTGGGTTACCTCTATCGCCTTCTCGCCGAATAGCCGCCGGATAGCTTCTGGGTCTTATGATACTACCGTTAGGCTTTGGGATGCACGAAGCGGCGGCCATATTGCGACGCTTAAAGGGCATAGCGACCGGGTTAGCTCAATCGCCTTCTCGCCGGATAGCTGCCAGATAGCTTCCGGGTCCAATGATACTACCGTTAGGCTCTGGGATGCACAAAGCGGCGGCCATATTGCAATGCTCAATATCGGTAAAGTGACTCGCAAACTGGTCTTCGACTCTAATAAGTTATCTCTTTATACAGACGTCGGCAGTTTTTCACTAGATGTCTCTACAACTACGATCATGCCGAAGGCTGCAAATGCACCTCAGCAGCCTAGGCAAAAAGGTTACGGTATTAGTTCCGATCGCTCTTGGATTACATGGGACAGTCGCAATATACTTTGGCTGCCGATAGATTACCGGCCTTGTGTTTCCGATATCTGCCAGCGGACTGTTTTCCTAGGCTGTTCGTCAGGTAGAGTCTGGAGTATTAGATTTTCAGAAGAATCATCTCCATTATCGTAATTACTTTATAAATTTATTTTATCTTTCTGCTGCTTTGTCTTAATTGAATGATTTTAAGGGGACAGGCCCGTTTTATGTTCTTCTGGTCTCTGCGGAATGTTCTAGAAACTCGAAAGCGGGCTGAGGGATAAGGGCTACCTGGCTGTCCCGTGAGTTTGCGGCTCTGCGGCAAAGAAAGCAAGGAAATCACTGCATCGACCTTCTACTATGGTGGTATGGGTAAATAAATGCACCCCTTGCCAGGTCAAGAACTGAGATGAAGTGCTGCGTGCATAGATCACAAATACTCGACAGGGGTGGAGGGGGAAAAAAGTACGCAACCATAGTATACATTAAATTCAGATCTATTATTACTCTCATTAAACAACGATATACACTACGGGGTAGCGCCGAGAAGGCCAAGGTGAGAGGCAGTTAGGCTAGATGCTCTTATGTAAACTCTATTGATCCACGAAACGATGTCCACCAAGTTTTAGACGGCCACAAATTCGCTGTTATGCCCAAACTATCATAGTCGCTGTGATCAGGGTCATCTGGAAGCTCCTCCTTTGCCTTTGTTACTGACGTTATCGAGTCGAATTATAAGGCCCGCAAGTTCTGCTCGCTACCAGTGCGGCCCGTACTAGCCGGACACCCGTGTTCGCCGGACAGCCAAATTTAGCCGCACCCGCACAAACAGTACCATAGCACACCTCATATATACAATTGAGCCTTAGTCGTACAAACAAAAGTGAGGTATCATTTTGAAGCTGGGAAGTCACTCATTCCCTATATCTAGACGGCTTTTGACGCTAAAGACCGCTACGGGTCGCTGGTAAAGCTTCTTCAGCCTCATCTTCAACCTGTGGCTCACCCTGAGATTCCTCGTCACTAGAACTCTCAACCTCATCGTCGTCATCTTCTCCAGAGCTCAAATTTCCTTCACTAACTTCGTTAGGGTTGCCGCCACCCGCCATTAACTCGCTGACTTTCTGAAATCGCGCGTTTGGGCTGGGTATGGCCCCACGCTTCTTGCCCTTGTTCAAAGCCTTCAATTATGCCCTCAAGCCCTCAATCTCGCGATCCTTGACGATATTTAGAGCTTGAAGATCCTCATACTGATTCGAGATCTTGCGGAGTTTGCACCTATCATCGTAGTCTCTTCCGCGGCCTAGTTTAGTACTATAATCACTAGTGACAGCCTCACCATCCACACCAGAGCTTGAACCAGAGCTAGACTCCTCCATCTAGCTAGCTTTGCGCTTGCCTTTAGCTGGTTGAATCTCTGGGTGGCTAAGCGCTTTCTGACGGTTGATAGGCCAGTTTCCAGTGTGCTACCAGCCTCCTTTCAAGACTTTAGCGTTGCAAGCCTTGCGGGCTTAAATCCACCACTTCATAAACTCAATCTTGCCAACTGGGCTGGCATCGTTGAGAGATGTAAGCTGAGATAAAGCCTTCTAATAGGCCCCTTTAAGTACAGCAAAAGGACCGTTATCCCAGGGCTGCAGACCGTGGCTGATATGGGAAGGAAGAAAACACAGGAAAACGTTGGCGAGAAAGCATGCTGCCATAAACTCCGGCTATATACCCACAAAGTTAGTTTATAACTCAACCCATTAATTAGTTTAAGCGAAACTTAAGAATAAAACTTACAGATGTGTAACTCTTATGTCCATCCAATATCAAAAGCACAGCCTCGCTCTGATCGCTATTACGTATCTCATTCATTTGGGGGATAAAAACATCCTCCAGCCATTTCACTGCTATCTCTTTTGAGGTCCAGCCGTTCGGAGAGGTTATAACCTACCAATCAGGTATTTCCTCGGCCATTTTCTTATCAAACCACTATCCTTAGGCGGTTATACCCTTATAAATAATGCTAGGGTAAAGGAGGTGACCGGTAGCTGAACAGGCTTTAATGAGGGTAATCTAAAAGCGGTCTTATGGATATTTAATAAGGTTTTTTTTTTGTAGCCGCAGATCTAAGCACTAGAGACTTCGTTCCTATATATAATTAGTATGGGTTACTGAAATAAAATATAGATTTGCCGAAACCAGTTATAATGCCACCCTTATCAATATTGACTGTTATACTCAACGGCTATAGGGGTAATGCGACGGCCTAGGGGCTATAGCCGAGGCTACTTGTAGGGTGCGCTAGCGATTCACCTTCTTATAGCCTGGAAATGCGCCTGGACTTCGCTCTTAATTCTTGTTTTCGCAAGAATCAGCTTCTATACCTAGGAGACAGCTAGCATTAATATTACAACTACCCCCATTGAATTCTTCTACCTAGCTTTAGTGATTAATACTAAGCTCGTTTCTAACAACTCTGATTCTTTTTTATAAGTTACCTAGAAGTTTTAATAGCAGGATAATTGCTTTAAGAGACGACGGGTTAATTGTAGGTCGATGCAACCCCGCTCGAGGACCGTCGCCGACGCCCTCTGCTAATAGCGATATCGAGGACCCGTCCAGATACCTTATAGCGGCCCAATAGCGTATTCGTGAGCTTAAAGAACTATTGTAAGCTTAAGAAACGATCCGTTGCCTTAAATTGCGTATTGCTCGGAATACTATATCGACTTCCCAGCGGAGCAATAACGAGTCTTAGTTGTCTTCCTCTAATAGCGTGTAATGATCACACTAAATACCCGTGAGTATATAGAAGGTGTCAGAGGGTTTATTCTAACAATATGGTAGTAGAGATAACAGGGGAGCAATATCAAGACTGGTGTTCGTGCGAGTGATGATCAGAAGCCGTGAGGCTATTCAGGTAGGTAGACTGAAT
>JAGKQA010000418.1:0-10774 GCA_022609195.1 Plenodomus libanotidis
ATATTCCCCGCTTGATGTGTTGGATATCAAGCTCCTAATGGCGCAGCTGACCGCTGGCCTGTTCCTTGATCTGCTGTTGGTCCCTTGGGTCATAACATTCAAGTGGACATAGGAATGCTTACTATAAAGGGCATATCTAAAGTCGCGAATATATAAATAGGACTCCGGAAAGCTGCGTATATAGTATATAGCTTATATTATTCTTTAAGATAGCAGAATGCTTCATAGTATTGTATAAACCGAAATCAAATGACGGCATATTACAATTTGGACGCCCCAGTGCATATACTTAACCCCAATATCCGCTTGTATCTCACTATGCTCCGCTATTATCCCCTAACTAATCGTAGTAGCCCAGAGTGGTTGGAGGTCGCGTCGAGACCGACGGAGCAAGGGAACATTCCCCTTGCTAACCCTCTTATCCGGCGGATAATGAAGAGCCGTCTCCAGTCCACGGTTCCACCAGAGTCTCCACACTATCCAACACGGTGCATAAGGCCGAAGCTGGAAGACAATCATCGTACTAATCGGCGGTTGTCTAAGGCTTATTGTATACCAGATACTGCTACGCCGATGCTCGGGTTTCTGGGTCGCCTACGATTATAAGCCTCGCGACGGGCAGTACATGCTCTAAGCCCTGGACCCAGTCGATAAGCTTATTGCACTATCTAAGCTTATCGCTGTTATAATGCTTTCGCCATCTGGGTAGCTGATTTGAAATCTCAAGGCATACGACACTAAGAGACCAAATGTCGATTGCGCTGGTGAAACCTTGCTAGCGACGTTGGTGCAACTCTGGTGCCTGATAAAGTATACTACCATAAACCGTTCGAAAGCGCGCATCGTCTAACGCAATGCCGAAATCACTAAACATCACCTTTATCGCACTAACGCCGCGGTATCGAACGAGAATGTTGGCTGTCTTAAAGTCTCTATGTGATTTGTGTTGCCCGTAGAGGTAGACCAGCGCGGAGAGAAGCTGCGTCATGATCTGTTTGATCTCATCCAGCGAGAGATCCTGGTAATAATCCAGACTGCCCATGGCGGCAAACTCAAGACAGAGCGAGATATGCGGGGACTCGCTATGACCAAGGTATATAGTGATATATCGCTGTCTTAGTCAGCCGATGTTTTGTCGCAATAGTGGGCAGTACTTACGTGTTTGATAGCGCGCATAACGCAAATCTCTTTAAGGAGGGCATCGCGTGGTTGGATGAGTCCTCTCGACACCCCAGGTTTAGCAGTCTTTTGGGCATACGAATTGCCAGTGCTGACATTCCACATCCGATGGACCCAGCCGAAGGTGCTGTCCCTAAGGTAAGTCTGCATAAGAAGCGGAGCAGAGGGCTGAGGAAGCGGTCCGAATGCAGCACGGCGGCTGGCTGCTATAAACTCTCGATTTTCAAGGTACGCAGTTGTAGGTTGGTCGTAATCTGGGACAACCACCTCGAAGCTTACGGAGCTGGCATTAACAATAATGCGTTTATTTAAAGTAAATTTATCCTCCCCGATAATCCAAATAAATCTTATATAGCGCTCTCCTATTATACTATTATATTTCATTAAAGTCCCTACTATAGAGAAGTCCTCTAGTACTAGACGGTGGGATTTATTATAGGTAATGGCAAAGTATATGCGCCCAATGCTATTAATGGCTGGGAGCATACAGTCGCAGACTTTTCTATCCCGCCTAAAGATAAAGCCCCGGTCTCCTATGGGCGGGCAACTGAACTTAAGGATAAAGGCATGCTGCCACGAGACCGCTAGGGCTAGGGTGGTGGAGGGAGGCGGCGCAAGCCCGCAATAGGCGCCCTATATCTTCTACTTCGTATCTTACTCACCGAGGGGGAAAAGGTATGCAATAATATTAGTGTCTATGATTTATAAGTGTATAGAGAGGTGGATAGACTAATAGATTTTGCCGCGTTCGGGCTAAATCTTATAGATGCTGTATTGGCCTTAAAGGAGGCGGCCACCTATAGTCTGCTAAACTAAGTACCGGAAACCGCTAACCTATCCGAACTTGTACTGTACGGGCGCTAACCAGGGCAGACCTGGCTAATGCGAGAAACCCCGCGGGGTATACAGAGGATTATTGGGTCAGAGATACCGGGACGCCATGCAGACGCAAGTCAAAATGGGGATAAATTATATATTAACTAGCAAGAGGAATGGAGTGGGCAAAATCCGCTGCCTGCAGGTTGGCCTTCGTGAATCTTAGCGGAAAAGCAAACTCAAACATGGGTGCCGCATGTGAAGTGGCCGCGATTGTTACTCCGCAAAACGCAGTCTAGGCAGTGCCCAATGCAAGTTTGGCACCGCTTCCACCCATTAGCTCGCCACTGTCACAATAGGCGGTTATATGCTGAAAAGTGGGTGATATTTATCTAAGATACTACTGCTATCGAAGCTCGTTGGAAATAGGCACCCGCCCGCCCGCAGTGCTGAAGTCCACAGAATATCCCGCACTAGCTCGATAGTGGCCACCTATAGAGCCCCCCCCATAATCAATGTCGGGAGGCGGTAGGTATAGAGTGGGTCGGAGTGACCTTGAAAGGATCAAGGAGGACGACGCCGTTATCGCACCTAGGCTAGCCGGCGTTATCAATTTGGCACCCTCCTTAACATTTGTATACCGTCTCAATACCATCGATGCGAACGAAGTACTAGCTGTTATCGTTACACCCGCACATAACATCCCTAACTAACTTCCAATAAGGGGAGGCCAGAACAG
This sequence comes from Plenodomus libanotidis, assembly GCA_022609195.1. Taxonomy (NCBI): domain Eukaryota; kingdom Fungi; phylum Ascomycota; class Dothideomycetes; order Pleosporales; family Leptosphaeriaceae; genus Plenodomus; species Plenodomus libanotidis. The sequence goes on from JAGKQA010000418.1 coordinate 2,735, forward strand.
AGCAGGCCATTAAGGCCATAAAGGTGGGAAGGCTGGTATGCATAATGAGTTTAGAGCTTAGTTTCTTATTCCTTAAGAAGGAGGATGGAAATCAATACGTAAGAAGCTGATTATGTCGATATGGCTACTTTTGCACTAGGCTTTCATAGCTTTTAATAGGCGCTCACTAGTACATTTTGGGTGAATGCTAAGGTCGATATCTGGCCAACTTCCCACTTACAATATCCAGTTTTCCGTCGTTCGAAAACGAGATTTCCTCATCACAACAACTCAGCCGCAGCAATCACCTATACAGTCATCGACAAACGACTGCGAATAACCAGATTTTTACATCGATCCTCGGCTCCTAAAATATAAATAGCCATACAGCCCCCGCCAATCAAAGGAGTTCGTATCAAGGCTAAAGAAGCCCTTAAGCGCGAGACTCGACAGAATCTAGGGTTTGGGACTCAGGCATCTAAAACAGCGGCCCAGATAACGGAAAGGGAATCATCTTCCAAAATAGCACGAATTCAGCATTAGTTCGAATCTGTCTTATCTCGAAAGTCAAATACTCCGTAATAAGCATAATACTTATTACTTTCCAAAGTTATTAGCCTTGCGAACATATAGGCAATCTGAACTTAGTCATCATACGCCGCTTCCCATTTCCTATTTGCCGTTTCCCGTTCCCAGCGCGCCGGACGGCCAAGCATAGCCAGTTAGGACAATGTCGGCACAACTATCACAAACCGCCACAGCGAGATGGCACCCGGACCAGATCCCAAGGACATCAACCTACTCATTCAAGTAACAAAGAGCCGACAAAAGCTACCACAAAGTTTTGCTCACGGCATACAAGCCGTTGCAAATGCCGATCCCAACTCAACCGAGCGCATCTTCCACAACTGCGGCGGTCCTTCGGCGTGGGTCGCCTACGCGCTCACTAAAAGATCCGCCAACAACACGGGCCACGTCACCGGAAGAGGCAAGCGTCAACATCTAGTTGCTCGAATTGAGGCACAGCCTGTTGAGGCTCGGCAGGCCATCGCAAGACAGCTAGCCATAGCCTTGGAAGGCGACCGCGCACGCATCGAGCGTATACTCGAGACAACAGCCCAATATGCCCAGCGAAGCCGTCAAGGGAGACAAAGCAGCGTAGATAGTTCCCTAGCCAATATAGCCGACGCCGCCGAGGCAAACAGCCCCGACCCCATAATCGTATCACCGACCCAAATACCCGACCGGCCAACCGCCTCGACAGGCGAGCTTCATTTGAATAACGCGGCAGGGAGCTTCACTGATAAACATGTTCTCGCAAACGCTTCTATCTCTGGGTGCATACAACTGTTTCCGTTATACCTTACTAGCGCGATCAGGAGAAATAGCGGGCTGGGTTACGTGACTGCAGCTGTATCGATTATGCTCCCATATCATGGCTGCACGGAGTGCATCATGAAGGTCGAGGTGACCAGTTCCAAAATCGAATATATCGCACGGGAGCTATTTGGAGCGCATTTCGAAATAGAAAATGGGTCGCGCCACCTCTACCTCCCGGGGGGCTCTATAGCTATACCTAAGCCTCGCCTTGTCTTGCAAGGGTGCCGTCTGGATACTCTCTCCGTCTTCTTTAGTGCCCTGGTATCAAGCGCTATCCATGCAACGAAAGAATGCCAGAGGGACATCAAGGAGGGGCGAGACCACACCGGGTGCGTTTCGATGGGGATTAACCGTGCCGCAGAGTTATTCGCTGAGGTATACGCTGCCCTGCGACTCAAGGAGGGAGCGCTACTTAGGGACATGCTTTTTGACTAGCTCATATCAATCACACCCTCACCAGCCCATCTTTGCCTCCAACGTAAATCTCGATTCCCAACGGTATTGTGGCTTATCCGTTGCATGAATTATACTTGACAACTGGGTCATCGACCTGGCCAGCTGCATATACCCAAATAAAGCAGTTACGCCAATGGATCTTCTATCCTGCTCTAACAATCCATCAACCAGCAGTCTTGGCGCTGCTGAAGTCCACAGAGGCATTGGGAGCTTCGATGGTAAGGGACTGCTGCCATTAGTGTATGTAGATCCTGGGGCATAAAAGGATTACAGACCATCAGCTTAAGTTTTGTTTGCCTACTTGGGAGAGAGTAGTTTGCAATGATGGGATGCGACAAATTTACATAACAAGCATTAGAGGTGAGGAGAAATTTGATATGTATTCGATTCAGCTACACTGCACTGCTGCGCCACCTGCACTACTGCGCCACCTAAAGTGCTAGGGTCACTTTCTATCTAACTTTCACACCTAGCTGCCCCAGGCTAGTTGGCACCACGTTAGCCAGCCAATGACTCTCTCGCTAAGGTCGGGGCTACCTAACACCAGGTCTGCTGCAAGCAGGACTTCAATTCTCAATACAATCGCCCACGCACCACGCCACAGCTTCATGTCGTAAATGTGGTGGATCTTAAAGCGCCCAGGAATCAATAAGGGTGGGTGAAAAGGGATGTCGTGTCCCCTGACCTCAATGTTCTCACACCCTTGGAGGAAGCTGGACCACCTGTCGAAACTGGCACAGAATCTGCAGAGGGCTAGCTCATCCATGGCAACAACATCGGCCACATTCCAGGCGACCAGTAACGACTATACAACGTAGTATGGGACATTGCCATATACCTCCAATTGGATCACATACCAGTCAGGCCGTCGTGCCCGAATGTCTACCACGGTCAGCCTGAAGTCGAGAAAGATACACACGGACCCACATACCATGCATCACCTGATGATGAGCTGAGTTGGGAGGTGCAAGCCACTCTGGCTGTTGCAGTGCTCGATAGCCTGCCATTATTAGCCTGCAATCTTTTCGGCATAGGTACACATATACTCCACTTACCAGGCATCACCTCATAGTGAATTGAGTTGGAGGATGCCAGTCCCTCTTATTGCTCGAGCTCATAGTCAGGGGTACAGGTCCTACTTGGACTACAGGTGGAACAAAGAGACGTAGTGGATGACTCTGTGACTGAGTTGGTCCTCGGAGGAACTATGGAGGGGTTGACAGGCGTAGTGAAAGAGATTGTCATTATGTGATGATGAAAGGCGAGTGTGAGAATGAGCTGGCCTGATCATAGGGAGTTGGGAAGACTTTATGATATTTATACTGAGGTGCTGCTGGGAATTAGCGGTCATAGATCAATCCGGCATTACATAAAGCGCCCAGACTGCTTTCGCAATAGCAGCATAACAATCTCAGCGATTATTGGCCATATATTGCACAGGACTGATCAAGAGTCTGCATCCTGCATACTACCTCAACTGTGACCAGGTGCCATACTGCAGAAGCCAACGTTATGGTAGGAATGCTTGTAATAGTCCAACCCCCACCACCGGCAGCTTGGCCACTTATTGATATATGAATAACAATAATGGATGATATACACTTTAATCCTTTAGGCCCGAGACGAGGCCTATCAGTTTATGCACCGCTTATCTGCCTGTTTCGAGACTGGCACTCCCAGGCCAAAGTAAGGCCTGTCTGCCTGATTTGAAAGTGGGGTTGACTCAGTTGGTGATGCACTTGCATCTTCCAGGCCCGGGACGAGGCCCATCCGATTATGCACCGCTCATCTGCCTATTTCGAGACTGGCACTCCTAGGCCAAGCTAAGGCCTATCTGCCTGATTTGAAAGAGGGGTTGGTTTAGCTGGTGAGGGGTTGGTGTTATTGTGCTAAATTGCTAAGACCTCTTTCGCGCTAGGTTTGAAACTGGCAAAGTAAGTGGCAACCATCTGCTCCGCTACTTTAATGCCGGTTAAGGTCATTTTGCTACCTCTTTGGCAATTGGCTTAACTTAGGTGAGGGGTAGGTAGTATTGTGCCAGATATAACCAGCCTCTTCTTTACTAAATTTAGAATATGGCATAAGATGAGAATAGCATTACCTTGGTTTGCTTAGTGCAAGTAGCAAAAGTGTCTGGGTGAGGGGCAACCATCCGCACTACCTTAGCATATCTGCAAGTAAGCATCACTACTTGCAAGACTCCAAAATGGCGCCCACCCATTGTCCTTTCCATAACATATAAAGTCATTAATACTCCTCACCTTCACTTACCAAGTTATCACTTCCTTAACCTATCACATACTCAGCCCGTTGTCTCTCAGCCTCTTAGTCTCATTCTAGTTAACCTATCAAACCCAACATGCCATACCAGTACTCTTAGGAGGAGGAGGTGGAGGTGGACCCACAGTCTTCACCAACCCCTCTATTATCCTATTTCTCAGACACATTATCCTATTCAGACACAATGTCTATTGGGTCGAGCAGATCTCCATCTCCTAAGCCTGCCTTAAAGGTCGACTAGTGCCAGCATTCTATACAACATCCACTCTCCCCCAACCCAGGGTTAACTTCAAATATCCCAAGTAAGTAGGCGTTAACGGATTACTATTAATAGATAAATGCTAATACATAGCAATTCAAGGCAGCGGGAGCCCTTGCTGGGAAGTGACGAGCCTTCGGCTATGCGCCCACTCCCCAATCTTCAGTGTCAAGGTCGGTCCAATAGTATAAAGGGTCACCGATATAATCGAGAAAACAAGAGTAGCTTTAACCATTTCTGCGACAACTTCGGGAATGGGAGCGCTTCTTTACATCGCCACAAGCCGTTAGAGCTTTCAAATACCTAGCACCATATGCCATCCCTAGTAAGCTAGTCAATATGAAGATCCTCGACACCATGCTTTGGGAAGCATCGTGGATGGTGCTTATCAAGGTGGAAATTCTTATGGATGTCAAAGCCGTTGGCGCCCGCAAAGAACTTCTTCAGGCCGTTTCCGCCTATATGCGGCAACAGCCTCTGGGCCGTAAGGATTAGATACTGGCGTATTGGGAAAACCTGAAATATAGTTTGAATTAGAAATTTCGACCGCACAATGTTGCCATGCTTTAAGCTAGCCTTACCCATTATGCCTTTCGTAGAGCCTATACACTCCAGCTCCAGCAGGGATACGACGACGTGATCAAATGAGATATGGCGATGTAGCGAGGAGCCTCTTGGCAGGCTATATAGCAACCGCAATGAGAGCAAGAACCGTGTTCAGTGGCAAATCCTATATCTCCTCGGCCTCGGAACCCATGCAAGGAATTCTGGGGGCAGTTGTGCGAGGCGCCTGCTCCTGCGCAGATTGCCGGTTATCTTGCTTTCCAAGCTAGTATATGCAGGTGTGATAACTGGCTATCCTTCTATTAAAAAAGGGTTAGCGTTGGCATATTGGACCGGTTGCGATTGTATAGCCTATTAAGCGGGATATTGCATAGCTATGTTTCTACTCTTTGCTGGAATTGAGCGTGCTGCCCTAAGGCCATTTCCGCACGGTGGTCTGCCTGTAGCTCCGAAAGTGTTGGTGTTATTAGCGGTGTCCTATAACGTTCCCTGGTTATCTGGAAAAGCTTTTCTTTTAGGAAACATCGCTTGCATTTCCAAAATATAAGAGCCTTGTAGTCTTGGCTTAGAGGGGCGATCGTCTGAAAACAAAGAATGTCTTTACCGTTATTGCACTAAATCCCCGCCTCGAGTACTGCCTATATTCCTTTTAGTTGCATTCCGGCGAGCCGACTTATATATAGCCGGATCTGGCGTTTTGTAAGTATAATGCGATTAGTTATCGGCAGCCGGGAGCTGCTGGCCTCCGAGGATAGCCACTGCGAGGCGTTGGTGGGCTCCCAGCTAGGAGTGAGCGATAAGCCCCAGCCGAGAAGACAGAGGTTGCGCGATGTGAGGGCCGTTAAATGTTCCGCGCCGGTGGATACCATCGTTGTTATGAGCACCGTTAGCTATAGGTGCTTTGCTTTTATTAATGAGTGAGGGCTTGGATGTAAGGTGGCAAAGGATCTCGAGGTGTAGTCCAGAAGCGCCTGCTAGCTTAGTAACTCCAACCCGCTCCGCTAGTCCCAGAGACTTAGACTACATTAGGTATTCCGGAAATACATCATAATATACCTATATATTCACCCTTTACATTGACCTGCCCCTAAACCTGGAATAGTTATAAGGCTAGAATATAACTATATTAAAGTAAGGCGGGGGTAAGTCTAAGGTAAGCTTTATTAAGTTTAGCTAAGCTCGCTTAATATTGCCCTACTTGTGATACCTGTAATGTGGCCTATGCTTCCGCTTTTGTGACTGGCTATGTTAACTGCGCCGCATTAGCAGCCTTATAGGTCCTAATTGGTACTTGGTGGGCGAGAGCTCGTAGTTCTAGTCCTAACTGCCGGGCATTAATTTATGCGTATTATAGCCCCTGGCTAAAGTGGCGAGCTGGGCGCTATGCCTTTCTCCGCCCTATAGATTAAGGCTGGCGTGATTTCCTTATGTGGTTTAGAAAGGAGAATAATGCGCGTAATTCTTTATCTGGAATCGATACTGGTATGTGGCGTTGGACGGGTGGCTGTACTGCGCAGTGCCTAGTATTGGGTGGGATTTGAGTAACCGGTCATAAATACGGTACTGGTTACTGATGCGCCTCTGAGGGGATGCTAACTAGTATCTATAGCTGCGACCAGTCCCAATAGGCAAAGCGATGATTGGTCAGCAGGCGGCGCAGCGCCAATATTGCGACTGGTCACCTTGGTATCTTAGCATTATCGCTGCCTGAAGACTGGTCATAGCGTATAGATACGATACTGGTTATAGTTAATATCCCCTATACGGACGTGTTCCCTGAGCTGGGGGATGACTCTCTTAAGGCCTTGGGGGTTATTGCTGAGCTGGTGGCAGTAGACTGGGTTGTATTGCTTGGCGACCTTATGCGTGCCGATTCACTAATATAGGCGGCGCAAGCAATGATATGTAGTAATGCTGGAGCATTTGTTGACGTGCCCCCTTTTAGCCTAATATTAAGCGATTTTACGCTGGATGTGGATCAGTACGAAGATATATATCTGGCGACCGAGTTATAGTGCAGTATTATCTCGGCATATGCTACTATTGGCGGCCATATCTATACTTGCACATTTTTTGTGGATGCGCAAAATATTGACTGGAATAAGCTGTAGGTGGCTTTTTAAAAGGTGTTCGACGAGAACTCCATCTACCGCTCTATATTCATCCCGAGCGCAGCTGGATATACCTAGGCAGTTAAAAAGCGCTTTGCTTTGCCCTGGGAATTTTTTGACCATGGAAATGACCCTGAGTTCTCCCTCAAGGACTTTACTCGAAGCCTCGAGGCTAATATTGACGTGGCCGAATTAGCTATAAAAGTGACGGTTCTTAACCGCTTATTACTTGTCGTTAGTATGCACTATGCTATATTCGACTTTTAGTCGTTGCAATTTCTCTTCGAAGACGCATTAGACATATACCGAGGAGGCACCTTAGTACTAAGGCCATAATTTAACTCTTTTGTAAGTTATGCATAATTATTAGATAGGGATAAGATGGACTAATTCTAAGTAAAGTATCTTGAAGGCGCAGCTATAATAAACCTGGGGGCAGAGCAGCTATTCGCCCCAAACATATCGTTGCGGCGGCCTATTGCCGGGGACATTAGCGAGTTTACGTCCAGAATAGGCTTCTTTGTAGGTGTGCTCCTCTACCTAACCTAGGCCATCGTCCTGGCCAAATATAACGGCAACCTGGATGTAACCTTCGCCATTACGCTGTCCGGGCGGGATATGCCCGTCTAGGGCGTATAGAGTCTTAATCGATACTGACGACCATCCCGCTGCATATGCGGCTTGAAGATAGAATGGATACCGCCTAGGGTCTATCGCATGTCTAAGGGGCGTTGTGGGACTTGGCCGAATATGCTCAATAAGGCCTTCGCAGGTCACTATGGGCTGGGGGGCATTCCTCCGACCTCTTTAAAATCACTGGTCAACTTCCTCGTGGTAAATTAAGGTGGGAAATCCACAGGGGGGACGCCTCACCGGCTACATAAGCCTTAAGCTTCAAGAAGACCCAGCCGCGTGTTATAACCCAAAGGACCAACAGCAGGTCAAGGAACAGGCCAGCGGTCAGCTGCGCCATCAGAAGCCTGATATCCAACACATCAAGCGGGGAACCTC
>JAGKQA010000419.1:0-10695 GCA_022609195.1 Plenodomus libanotidis
TGAGTTATGTGTTGTTGAAGTTAGGTGGTGAGAAAAGTGGTGACTAATTCAAGGGGTGCGATAACAGGGGGGGTGCGAGAAGTGGGTGCGTCAACTTACTTGAACGCTACATTGGGGATGCCCAATATCCGCGTGTGGCTTCCGAATATCCGTTTTCTTGATTTGCATAGACTTTCCGGCTGCAGTACCGGCCAAGTGGTAGGCCAACGAAGCCCCTCGATCTTGTCCAAATGCAGCCGAGACTGCCGGGATTTAGATCGAAGAGCTTCAGATGAATTACGGCGCGTCTCAACGCTCCCATTGAAGTGTCGTCCAGCCCGCCAGCTTCTTGCTTGATCATTGCAATCCGCATATCAAACTCACAAATACTATCTACACTAACAAACACGGCCGCTCCCTTATACCTTTTCTGTACAGTACGTGAACTTGACCTGCTAGATGAATTCGTCACCTAGGCCCTCAAATGGTATATGCATTACTGGGGTTTTCTTCCTGTGCTCCACTCGCAGGTAAGTAATTTTTGCTAAACCTGTCGGCAATCGCTGCCAGATTGCTTCGTTCTCGAGGTTAGTGTCCAGTTGGTGAATACATAATTAGCAAAGGCTGTCGAGACAAACTTATGAATCTGCGTTATGATGCTCTCCTCTTATTAGTACCAGATCAGTGAGTGATACGTGCCCGTGTTGGCAAGTATGCAAATATAGAAATGCGCGGTTCCTATATGATATCGTGCCCTTTGAGCTTTGCAACCCAATGGATGCCTTCCAGAACTTGATTCATAAAGAACGTGTCTTTGTATGCCTCGTCAAAGTGCCCTAAAGCGGTGCAAAACGACCGACCTCCTTGTTCGAAGTCACGATACCTCGCGTTCTTCACCCATAGTCCCGCCTTTGTAAGACATCTCTATCACCGGCGTCAAGACCTTCACATTTCCATGGCTTTTAAATTTGGTTTCGAAACTAAACCACTCGTCAGATCACTCATGTTGTGCTTCAGTGAGCTTCATACCACTTCTTGGTGGAGCCGGATTCTCCTGCCTCGCTGACATTACCGTACCCACATGAGCCGTGAATTGCGATGTGACTGGGTGTGCAGGACTTTCCACGATCTCAATCACTTTTCACGGTGACGGGTGATCAGCGCATACGACTCCAATCAGCCGGCTATAGTATCTCGACGACAGCATTCCTGCGGATGTACCATGCATGCCTACAACACCACCTTCACACACAAAGGAGTTCAGGGAGGTAACTTGGGCAGCATTATCGAAGAAACCGCCAGATAACTGCAAGAAATCAATGAGACGAGAGCCCGCCAGGGTCGCAGGATCAAGGGTCGCATCCATACCAAAGGGAGTTGAGTTTCTAGGCTGTAAAGCGAAGTGCTCCGGTGCTGAAATCCTCACTGGGATAGAGGTGTGTCGGTATTCTCTAGTCTTCGCTTAACCATAGTATCCTGAATGCCGTGCTGGTCTCTGGCTGTCGACCATATATTGATGTACTGGCTCCGCCTGGAAAACGTGCACGATGTTGCGCTGAAATACAGGGGCCCGTGATCCTCGACCTCACGTTGGATTAGCTGCAGTAACGTCCTGTGTCTGGTCTAGTGCAGGTACTCGCTCCATCTCCGCGATGCAGCAAGTCTTTGATGGTTGATAGAACAGTAAAAAGTATATTTGATCTGACACAATATTGTACAGATACTTGCAGTCCCCGTTCGAGAGCTGACTGGATATATAGGGAGGCCACGATATGCATTGCGAGGTGACCGCGGTGAAACTGTCTCGCATATTACTCGGACCGAGATACGCACGCAGGCACGGCATGTCATCAGCGTCGCAGAATTACGGTACGCTACTCATCATACAAAAACTTTGATGCACGTCGATAGTTTTTTGAGGGTAAGTTCGGCGACTTCATGTTCGCTCGGATAAATGCTTACTGTCATGTGGCAGAGGAGTCGAGACCCTCAACTTGAGGACAGAGGCAAGATTCCTGATTTACAAGGCTGGCAGGTCGGCTCCGGCCGACGTTTGAAAAACATATTCAGTACTTTGTGCCAGTAAGGACATATTACGAATATCAAGGAGGCTCATGAGGCATACTTATTTCGTGTCCCGAGTTGGAGCCATGCAGCCATCGAACATAACCATCAGACCATCCATGGATCTTCGTCGAAACAGAAAAACAAGACGAGGAAATCCTTTGTTCCGCGCACACCCCAGTCCTCAAACACCACTTGCGACTCGGACACCACTGAAGTTGATGGTGGGCAACAATGGTGTCTTGGCCGTTCCCGCCAGCTTGTCCCCTTCGATTGTGGCCTTGTAGCTGATTTTCACCTTGACGGGCCGCTTGATGGAGGCGCGGAAGAAGATGCAAGCACCATCTATGGTGCCTTCGGTAATCTCATTCCTCCCTTCCGCGCCGTCCAGTGCACCTGACAGCACGTTGCCACTCGACTTGAGTATCAGCTTGACTTTCTGTTTGCCAATGGGTGTCTGCACTGACACATCCCAGACTCCATCCACTTGCACTGTCGGTGGCGCCGCCGTTTCGAGGCTAGCTGGTTGGAAGTCCGAGTCCGAATCCGAATCATTCTTCGGCAACTGGTCCTGCGTTGGTTTCAGCGCCTTGCCGAATCCCTTGCCCGCCAACCACTCCGTCACCGTCGTGACATAGCAGATGGGGTCGTACTCGTGCATGGAGTGAGGCATTTTCGGAAAGGACTGGTAGGTGAACGAGTTACCAGTGGCCTCGACCAGACGCTGAACATGCTGCACCTGGAGGTCTGACGAGGCTCCAACGAGATTGCCCGAGGCAAGGTCCACTCTTCGAAAGTGGTGAGTGAATAGAACCGGGACTTTGACATGCTTGAGCATGCCCTCGTGGGAACACGTCAACGCCACTCGTCCATTCCAGAACGCATCACCCCATTCAGGATCGTATTCCTTCAACTCCGGCGCTGGCCCCATAAAGGGTGCCGTCTTCGTATCGGCCATGATGGCAGTCAAGGCTTTGGCAACCCACGAAGGAAGTTCGTGAGCCATGGCCTGGTGCATGCCATCCTCATTGCCGATGGACCATTGTGGGCCCAACCACTTGCTCCATATTCTGAACATAGGACCCGCAATTGTCTGCCTCACGGATTGTCCGATGGCTGGGGTGAGTTCTGAGGAGAAAAGTGGAGGATCCTCGTACACGGCTGCCACAATCTGGCCTGGCTTTGCAAAAGCTGATAACCAGGCGCTGAGGACACCTCCGGACGACAAGCCACTGACAATCACAGGACGCTTGATAACGAGATCGATGAAGCGTACGAGGTCGTTGCCGAAATTGTCGAGGCTATAGCGGCCTGGCGTCCATGTCGAGCGGCCTTGGCCTCGCAGGTCAACAGCAAAGACCTCATACGACTCGGAGAGCAGTCTGATGGCATTTTCGTAGGCCCACCACGACTCTGTCTGGCCTGGAATCAGAAGCAGGGCCGGATTGTCTGCTGATCCTGCAGTAGCGTAGTTCATGTGAATCTCGCCGAGGTCCACGATTTGCTCCGGAAAGCCACGAGGCTTGAATATGTCTAGGTGGTCTGCTGCTTGGACATATTTGCCTGCTGGGTCTTCGTGGCCAAATTGCTCCGCAAGCTCTTTCAATTTAGGAACAAGACCACCAGGGGGAGGATTGTTGGGTGGCGCCATTCCCGCCTGGTAAATCAAAGCTGGTTGAGAACTCAAGGCGGGCTTGGTACCAAAGTTAGGTAAAAAGGCAGTCAGGTTGAAAAGAGACTCGCGCAGCAGGCTACTAATGTGTAAGACAGCGCGGCTCATTGGCGATGAAGCGAGAAAGCGCTGAGTGGTAGACGTGCTTGACACAACAAGGAAATACCCGAGCTGCAGAACACGGGGGCTCTTCTATCCTTATAGACACTTAGTACGAGCGATCGTCAGACCAGCACGCACTTCTCACTGTCTCCTCTCGTGACAGACGATTGACTGTACGGTATGTTGATCACACTGACCGGTCTTCTGACTGTCCGCCTTCATGTGCCTTTGTCAATCAGGTCCACCGAGGAATGCTTTCAATGCCAAGCTAGGCGCCTCAGCCTCATTGTCGTTCCGTCATCCTGTTCCGGGATTGCACACATGGCATCCGGTGGAAATGTCGGCCAAGGTCTTCAGTCCCCGGCCGCAGCTAGTTAGGTTTTGTATGGGCAGAAAACCTACCCAGTAGCCATGTGGCTTCCATAGTTAGTGTTGCGATCGCATTCTCAAGCACATGAGCAATTGGGGCGGTCGTCCTCGTTAGTGTGCTTCTTGGATAACTGGCGGAGTGTCGTTGAGGAGCATGTTGACTCAAGGGCGCAAAGCTTCTGATGGCCATATATAGTCAACAGTCGAGTCGTTGGTAACATGCTGCATTTGAGTACCATTGTTCATTTAAACAAACCTGCATGACTGAGAACGGAAGGTAATTACTGGCCAGTACGGCGTGCTGCATGGTATCTACTGAAGTCTTGTGTCTTGAGACTTAACATGCGACGCCTCCAGGCTGTGAAAAACAGGACGCTCTTGCGATCTCAGGTCGACCATGAACGTAGGCATCAAGCGCACTGGTTCTGTGTGGAAGGCGGTCAAACACCCATGGCAACGGACATGATTAGTACCGAGCTGCCGGTCCGGGAGTTGGTGCAACCAAAATGATGACCAAGTTGCTCGGACTAACGGCCCTTATGATGCCGACGTTGTCGAGGCGCTGCAAGGGCTGCAAGGGTACCTGTCACTATGTACCACGGTGCTTTTCTCACTCGCGGACAGGTCCTACTGCTTCGAGTACTGGTGGTAGGTACTACATACATACTGAGTACAAAGTAGGTATCTCTTTGCGTTACTGTATGAGTCCTGTGCCGACCAAACCTAAGCCTTGCATGCTGCATTCCGACTCAGCTTTCATGTTGAGTCCTTCACCTGGGCATTAGCAATTCTAAAAGTTTGACTTCACACCACACACCGATTGTGTCTCTGGTAAGAAATTCTCTTCGATTTTGCTATGCCCGCTGTCTAAGTGATTCTTGAGATTAATGCAGCATTAAATCCTTACATCTATCTCCCTGAACTTGGTATCCAGGTGTACCTATTGACAATGTACATCATTGCAATGAAGTTCTATCAAGGTTTGTAGCCATTGATCTTGCTTCTGGCATCTGTCTTTTGAAATGTCGAATTTAATTGTAGCTGCTGCCCGCTGGATAACTACTAGTAGACGGGATTAGATGCACAGATCATAGAGAACTAGCAACCTTGGAATGATTGGATTCTGGCCTATGTTCTTAGCCTAGCTGTTGTTGTAAAATACCAAGGAGCTCTCTTGTAACTACTAAGGTGTGCCTCATTCGCTAGAATCTCAGTCTAGCTCGAAATAACGAAACTGAAAGCTTACTGGAATAGTACATTCCACCTATATTGCAAGTCATCTGAATATTTGGGAATTGGGAGGCAAATTTCAAATAATTGCTAAGTATTGACGACATGATGGTAAATCTATAACTTTTGAAGCAGTTACCTTCAGCCCTTGCTTGGTATTGAAATTAATTTATTAAGTGTTAATGGCTTTGCTTGCTTCCTCGCCTTTGAAGCTCGTCTTGAAACGTACCCCTTTGACTTCCAAATCTCCCACGGCTTTTGCGGTTGGCCGATTGAATCCCATCATCTTTGTCTGCCGCCACTGGGACTGCTCGAAGGCTCAATCCTGCCTGGTCTCTGTCTCCAGAGGTATGGACACCGAGGAGTAGTCTACTTCGTTTCCATCGCCAATAGATGAAAGTTCCTAGTATGAAAATGACGAGACCCAGGGCCATCGAAACTCCAATGGCTACACGCAATATTTTGTCGTGCCCCGTTGCGTTGGTGCTGGACTTTACAAGAACGTATACCTCGCCGGTGGTATCTGATGAAAACAACAGTCGGTCTTCAAGCATCGCGAGGCCAACTGGACGCATGCATGATGAAGAGCAATCATTGTAGTCTGTGTTGCGAATAATGTCGTTCAATGCAATGTAGGAGTCGTACGCCCGAGTGGGCTGGCCTGTCCTAGCATTGAATGCTACAGATCCGACTAGATACCCTGCCGGCTTCGTTTCGTCTGTCGACCCGTGAAAACTCACATAGGCAGTCTTGCCATCTGATGAGAAGAGAGCATCCACAGGGGCCTGATGGGGCTCTTCCTTCGACGTCAGCAATGCTCCCAAGAAACGAGGTAAATGACGCTTACCAAATGTCAGCCTAGGCCTAACAAAGTCTTGGTCGCAGGAGGTGTCGTTTGCCGTGCTATTTTCGAACACACTGATTTGCTGGCCGGCAACGAGACCAGCTGGGGCATCGGGAATGCTCGTGTTCCACGCAGCGTTGCAGAATGGGTACCCGTAGTTGCCACCTTGGTCTTCATCATCGGTTCCGGTAATCGTCCCATGGTAATTCATCTCATCACCTGGATTGGTTGGACTGATATCAAAACCATTCCTGATAAGTTGGGTTAGTCATTAGGTGCACTCATAAATTATCAAAGGTGCCGCCGCCGTTGCCCACAACTCACCTTGTCAAATTGCCTATTCCATTATCCATGGAGAATATTCCGCCTGTCTTTGGGTGCTCTGCAAGGCCCACAGCATTGTATAAGCCCCATCCAAGCAGCCGGCCCGCCGTGTTGAAATCATGAGGCTTGGAGGCCGAGAGTAGAGATGACATGTTGAAAGCTTTGACCTGGCCCAGACCACTTGATACGTTTCTTGCTTGGTCTATGGACCCACTGCTTCCTCTGGAGACAACAATGGTGTTCGGTGCCAGTTGCGACACTAGTACGCTTCGCGTGAGCTGATCGCCGCCGCCCATACCTGACACAACGGTAGTTGCATTCTCCGTCACGGTCCCGGTAACATTGCTATATGGCCATGAGAAGACCGACTCGGCGCTGGAAGCGTACAGAGTCTTCCCGTCAGAAGAAATTGCAAGGCCATGATTCAACTGATGGCGGTCGTCGAGGTTAGTGAGAACCTTTGAAGCCACGACAGACGGAGCACGAACCGATGTCATGTTAACAAGCATAGCGCTATTTTCTACTATCAGACAGGTGTCTCCATTGTCGATCAAGCGCAAGCGTCTGATCCCAACACCACTCTCTAGTACCAGGAGTGCTCCAGATGAGTCGAGAACAATACTCCTGTTGGTAGGAACTCAGTATTCACTCCCAATGGAAGCAACCCAAGTAACCACGACCACTCTGAATCATGGTATCTTACCTGGGGTCTGTCAAGCCTGAAACTATCAGCCGGCTTGTCCAACCACTGCTGACGGTGGGAGCGGTGTAAGTAGAGGACTGTAAGGGCAGACAGACTGTGGCCGAGCTCCGAGCTTCAGTGTCTCTGGCGAAGCAGCGCGACGGCCACAAGGTTGATGCCGTGAAAAGTATCGAACGCGGCCTCATCATTGGAAAAAGTATAAAAAACTTTCCTGGTGGTGTAAAGTTTGTGGATAAGTGGGAAGCAAAATCTTGACGATGGAACGCAAAATGCGGTTGGTCTGCATTGTGAAGAGTCCCGAAGTCAAGCAAGTACGTAGATCTGACACACATCCACGGGATACGACGTCAAAGATCGAAAACCGAATGCGACAGCGTCGTATGCAGGAGTATCACATCTCTAACTCTTTCCAAGCCTTGCTTACGACGCTTTGCTGATATCGGGGCGGCTGCGCTATTCCCGGCCACAACCTGGACATAATTCCAGCATATCTATTTATTACGTGGTGCCTAACCCACGTGGCAGCTTGATCCATCACTCGTTGGAGTAGCCCATGACTGATATAAATGTGAATTTGGAGCCTCTTGCCCCGGCTAACAGGTCATGAAATTTCAGCGGCCTGCAATAATGGCTAAATGGTAGGAAAGCGTGGAAGGTAGACTTGTTTAAGTTCCGGTTTTCAGCAGGTACAGTTCGGTACATTTTTCACAAGCCATTGATTAAAGATGTACTTGCTAATGGCTGTATCTTCGAGCAAGGATGCACAATCACCTGCAGATGATAGCCTAGCCTGGATGAGAAGGTGGTGAGTGCGCGTATCTAGCGATGCTGTCTTTATCTGTGGGTCGATACAATTCCTGCGTGCGTGCTAGGCGTGATGCCGCGCGATAAATGCATTAGAGCCAGCTGTATGAGTCCGCATGTTTGGTTATCTTGAAATAAATAAATGCGCCCATAAGCTTTGGTAACTCAACTCAAACTTACAGGCTTCTTCTTTTTCGTGCCTTTCAAGTGTTACGAGACCTCGGAAATGATCTGCCGGCACGCGGACCTGTCGCGGTGGCGCATAATATCGTCAAGGTAATTATTAAGTGAGTCTTTGCGTATGGACCGCATGGCCAAGTGGATCTATAAAAGCGAGAAGACTTCGTTTTGCTGGTTCCGCAATAATTGTTCCGACAGAATTTTTACCATTGGGCAAGATTGCGGCATAACTCACACAACAGACTCATGCACTTGTGCCTTTCCTCTCGGTTGTCGCACTTACAATGTCTATCAGACAAATTCTTAATAAAGCTACATATTCCACGGTTCGTGCGTAGTGCCTTCTCCACTTCATGGGTATCGCGTGCTGTCTAGCCACTCTGTCTCATAGCATAGATACACTGAGAACATTATACCCCGCATATCCCGAAATAATGAGATACAGTAGACAGCCAAGGCAGGCAGGATTTTAAGGGCAAATCTCGGTGTGGATATTTGACTGTTCTCAACCTTTTGCTCCTGTCCTAGCGGTCCTTCCAAGAGCGCCTGCTAAGTTTGCTTTTTCATTCTCAAGATATCTCTTAGGAGACGCATTGATCATCAGCTGCCTCTGATCACTCCGATACGCCCTCTTACACCCCCAGAGATTATACCAGGACGCATACTGTCAACCTCTCTGTCCCACAAGTCCGAGCTCCACTTACCACCTTCTTGCATTTTTGCCTTCCTTCTCGCACTGAGACCCAGGTCAACTACAGACGCGATCAGAACTAGCCCACCAAGTATATGAGGGAAGGCACGATGGGTAAACTGAAGTTGATTAAATGAATCAGCTCGGATCGCCCTTGACCGTCCGAGACAAACCAGACAAACAAAAACCCATCAAAGGCACGAACGATCCCATCCCCATTGTGACCGTTTGTAATACGCTCATATGGTGACTGCTTATCCAGTGGAATTCCCCGCGCCTGGACTTGTCCCTGACAACTTCGCCGTACTCAGACCTCTAGCACTAGTGATGGTGATAGAAGGTTTTACTGGCGTGAAATGAGTATAAGCTGTGGCTGAGGAGCCAGCAGGAATCTTTGGAACTATCTGACCTGCAAAGCTTGAGGTGAAGGCAGAGTAGAATGAAGTGCTGTCAACGCTACGTTCTCAAATATGTGCGTGTTCAGCCCAGAATTTGTGACATTTGACCCGATTTCTGAAGGTTCTTTAACGCTAAATTTGAGCTTCTTTAGGCTCGAGGTGAAGTATGTTGTGTCGCCGCTCGTATCATTAGTGTGACTGCTTGATGTTAGAAGCCTCGGAATGACTGGGATGGGTGCCGAGAAGCTACGAGAGTTCCCTATTTGCGAAGAGCTCTCGTAGGCTGTCACTGTCACTATTAAAAGAGGGATTATATTTCCTAACAATCAGTATCTATAAACTAAAGAAAATATCTGTCTGATCTACAGGTCCGAAATGGTAAAGGAGGAAGAAAGAGGTCTAGTAGTAGGAGTGGAAGGAAGTCACTATATATACATGTCTTTGCCTAGCACTATAATCCCTGTATCTGAACCCTATTTCACTATCAAGACGTGAATGAGTGTCAGAGCCACTGTGGACGTTGGAGTAGTGACCACAGGTCGTCTCGAAAGGCGAGTAGTAGTTGTAAGAAGCGTTGTTGGGCTAGCACTCGAGATAGTCGATGAAGGAAAAGTGTTTGTTGAAGACAGGCGAGACATCGAGCATGTAGCATCGTATGTACTTGGATAAATCGGAACAGAATCATGGTCTAATTCGGTGTATAGTGAGAGTCAATTAAGTCCCCTACAGAATTATGTGGAGCTGGCATGTTGGTATGGCATATTGTAATCGGTGTCATCTTCACGTTTGTCGTGTACAAATGCTCTAGATCCCATATTGCCGCACCAGCCTATTGATCTAATTATTAGGATTCTCAAATCGTTCGGCCATGCGAAATCTCGTCCGTGAATACAAAGTCAACATGCATACTATAGCAAATTCTGTTCCCCAGCAAGGACATTCGGCACACAACGAGGCACAAGTATCCAGATCCATAAGACCCAGAGATTACACTGGCTGGAACGGAAGACTACGATTTCTTATCATCTGTCCAGCAACCAGAATATGTGTAGTTGCCAAGATTGTCAGGAGGTGTCGGAAACGATATTCTGTTATTTCCCAACAAACGAACAAATTGGGATTGCGACCAGCTTTTCAGGAACTTGCTTTGGGCTGGTTGGTAAGTTGACAGACCCATAAGTCGCCACCCCCCCTTAGTCGCCACCCCTGAAATAATCACCACTTTTCGAACCACCCAACTCCAACACAACACAACTAATTCAATTAAGCAACTATAATACAATCCTCTTCAACAGTCATACTTTCAGCTTCTCTCTCTTCAGTAACCTTATTTAC